>JBDJHY011063073.1:0-14153 GCA_039654485.1 Withania somnifera
CCATGAAATGAACGTACATATACGCATATTCCATCATAAATCCTAATCTCAATAGCAAGTGGATCTATAGAACAATGTATCAAAAATAAATATACAATTTATACAAGCTCCTAAAGTACAAACTAAGCATATCATACTGGGAACAAAATAAGCAGATAGAAACTTGAAGGAGAAATGATTATCCTAGAAACCAGATAATCATAATCTTCTAGCAACAACAGTCTAATCCACACGACCATGCCTTGTGCGATGACCTACACCAGTATTTCACCACAAAATAGTGCAAAATTACAGTATGAGTACCATAAACGTAAGTACCCAGTAGGCATCATAGGACAACTGGCAAAAATAAAGCATAAGTAAGGAAAATAGTGGAAAGTAAAATATGTCAAAGAGTAAGTAGATGGGAAATAAAGGTTAACTATACCGCTAATGTCAAAGAAGGTACAACATACGGCTATGTACAACAGAGAAAAGATTTATAATCTAAGCAAGTGGACTATGTACTTCTATCTCACAGAATAACCGACAACCATAAAGTCTTGACAAAATTAAATACCAAAAGCGTACCTGGGCTCCAGCTAAGTGTAAATAGTAACGCAAAGGGAATAAAGATTATAGTAAATATTCAAGAGAGAAGATATAAAAAAAATCCATCTATAAGACCCCTGGAAACAAATAAAAAGAAAAATATACAAAACCTTCCTGACACCCCTACCCCATTAGTAGGTACAAGCAAGATATCCAAAAGACCTAATGTGACCTCCCCTGTAGGCCTGAAGGGTACAAACAATATGTAGATATGAATGCAAGGGGGTGGAAGAAAATGATAACCACTATGGATCTCATCCTACACACGGGAGGTCTCACCTACAAGTACTAGCTCTCAACTACACACGGGTGGTCCCACTTCTGTATAACATCTCGCAGATCATCACAAGAGGTCTTACCTCCAAATATCAACTCTCAGCTAATTACAGTATATCTCACCTCTGATTAATAGCTCTCAACTAAACTAACGAGGTCTCACCTCTATTCCACAACCACAATGATTCATATAGGTAAAAAAAAATTCAGTACGGTCTTATATTATGAAAATAGCTCCATACCACATCCGTTCATCGAATTCTAGTTATAGGAAAGTCTTTCAAGTTACATTCTATTAGAAAAACCCATTTTTAGTATCATTACACTCTTACCATCTCATAATGACATTGGGTCTCACTTGGTAACCTCCATACAAGCCAATACTACATGACACGGAACTACACAACGTACATAAATAAGCTCACAAAATAGTCTAGCATCATCAAGAGCCTCAAACTACGCACAAAACTCTCCCATAGTCATAATATGGCCCAGCACAGGCTTTTAAGAACAAGGTCACTCTCACCAAGGCACAGCAACATACTACACCCCAAAGCCCGCTACTTCCCTCCACAGGACCCCAGAACTACTACACCCCAAAGCCCGCTACATCCCTCCAAAGGACCACGAACTAGGGAGCAAATACGAATAATAGAAGAGAAAAGGCTACCAACCTACAAACAATCCCAACTAATAGAAAACACCATACAAATATTCTACACAACTTAGTCTTGGATAAAAGTAACCCTAGCCTACCTAGAAGCTGGTGTAATTCCTTAAAAAGCGTGTAGAAACCCTGAATTGCTATGAAAATACCTAAAACAACTTAAAATAAGAAAAATTGGAGACCAGAGGTCAAAACAAGAAGAATCGTACCCCAAATTTCATAAAACAAATTGGGTTAGAATTGGGACTAAAAATAGGCTCGTAGGCCCCTTGCTTAAAAAATAATCCAAAGGTACTAGCGCATAGATCCCATCTCAAAGAGTGTTTGGTACAAATTCGAGCTGAAAATGATCAAGAATAAGGGAGATATAAGCTCTATAAAGTAAAGAAATGAAAAAAATCAAAATGAAATAAAAGCTATAATTAAAGAGAATTGCTTAGGGAAAACGCAAGAATAACTATCTACAACACTTCCCAAGATGCCACACACACACTTCTACCAGCTCAACAACACAAAGCACCAGCTAACAGCTCTCAACAATAGGGGAGGTTTAAGTTGGAAATGGGTCACTGGGGAAACACAGGGCCCTAATATAGTCCATTGGGAGTCGTATAAGGGGTCACTAGGGAGAAAATAAGCCCACAAGCATGACCCTATCCCCCCAATGCATCCATCACTGGGGTGGACCATTATATGCATGGGCAATATCATAGGTGCAACCCCCTAGTCCGTTTATGTGGTATGCAACCTACAACACCCAAAAACTAAACTTAAAAACTCTGAGAAGCCTAAAACTAGCATTACAAGCATAATTTCAAAAAACCAAGTATATTGCTACCAAGGAATAATATTTTGTATCTAATGGAATCGTCAAAACGACCAATCGAGTTCATTTAGATAGAAATACCCTTGGGACCAACAAGAACTAAAAGAGCTAAAATGGCTAAAAGCCACATAGATCTCAAAAGTGAGTCTGAATAATGTAAGAAGTACGCCAATAACCCTACCAACCTAAATTTGATAATTTAGAGCTAATGGAAGCATCAGAAATATAATTCGATGCTCTGATCACCAAAAGTTATCTCTCGCTCAAAATTGAACTTCAGTTGAACTAAATTTCCTCAAAATATCTCAAATTGAAATAGAAAACCATGGGATATAAACCATACGTCCAACTAGAACAAGGTCGGTATTTTGAAGCTAGCAAAGCTTTTAAATTGATTCTAATCTCTTTTACTAAGAATTCACTCTAAAGTTCCACTATTATAATGTTAAGCCTTTAAAAGCAAGGAAACTGATATAAAAAGGTATGAAACTTCCAAACATCTAAACTAACAGTCCTAGAAAGTCATAAATAACTTGCGGTAGGTAACAAAAGGCTTTAAATACAAACAAAGCAAACAAGGCAAGTACATGACCACGCAGGTCATTATAGGTATGGACCCCTAGTAACCCTCCACATTAACCTCGGGATACCCAGCATCACCAAAGAAACAATCTAGGAATGATAATCAAAGATCACGTGATAAGTAGAAATATAATCAATGCCAAGAGTAACATCAAATTCCCATATCTAGGATGACTATTCTACCCATATATCATAACTTAACAAATTAACAATACAAGATCGGTACAGTCTATCTACTACTGATGAATTACCAATGGGATTATAAATACGTACAGGTACAGGTAGAGAATCACAAATCATATCAAGTCCATAAAATAATATGCAGACACATATGAAAAGGTAGAACCAAGATCAATAAATACTGAAGCAAGTTGACGGCATATTAAAATGATATAACTTCATGAGAGTCCTCCACCTTGGGTTGACCCGAAAAGGAATAATAATGAACACATCCTCCTCTACACTGAGAAATTCCTTGACCTCTACTCTAAGTATTTGAGCTCCAACTTAGCATTATAAGACCCACATATACCACTATGTATGCCTCTTCTATCTTGCGGTGCTTGTGCCTAACCACCCTTCATCTGCAAACTCTATTGTAGATTGACCTATCTATGTCTAGGGCGATCATAGGTAACATGACCTAAGTCTCCATAGTATAAACATCTTCTACTCTAGGAAAATCATTGAAATTAACCTAGAAAAACTAGAATAACTAGAACAATAAAAAAACATGAATTAGGACCCCTAGTCATCTGGCCCAAACTCTAATTTGATCAAGGAATCCAAAGATAACAATCGGGTAACGATTGTAAACTATTTCTCTTCTTTATTTAGAATGTTTAACCTCATTATTACATTAAATTTCAAGGTTTTCAACCATCAACTTTAAAAGTAAAAAATCTTGATTTTGAACTATAAAATTGAGTAGTTTTTCAAAAAAACTTGATATTTAAGTTCTTCTAGTAATGGGTAATGTGTTTTTGTAATAAAATCTAGTTTTGACCTCATGGTTCCAAGAGTAGTTTTTGAACAAGACAATGAAATATGGTATATCAGTACTGATTTTCATGCTTTCTTATGTGTAATATGTTTTAAACTAGATTTATCTTCTTTGGATTCTCTAAGGAAGGGCAAGTTTTGCAACAAATATACTTCTTCATTTCTAAGGCATGTTGAAGCTTCTCTTTATAAATTATTAGTGACTTCTTACTGGATTCTGTGTAGTTTGGAAAGATGATTAAAATAGGGTTGTTGGTATTAAGTATGCAAGGTTTAAAATAAGGGAATTATTTGAGAACGCGATTCCATGATTCATGATTTTGTTTCATCTCTTGAATTGGTTGAGATACCTTGAATCTGTTATGAACGTACTGGATAAAACTATAATAAGAATTATCTCATGATTACTTAATTGTATGGAAATTGACCATTTGTAAAGCCTTATAGAGGCTAGACTATAATGGGTAACTTGATGATTATTTTCCTCTATGATGGATTAATTTCCTCCTGGTTCGCTGTTATTGAGCATCATACTTCATGATTTCTCTATTATGGGAAAATTATTAATACTTATGTATAGAATTGACTGGACATATTATCAACGATTACGACATCATTTGATAACGTGATTCTATGATTCATGCTTATGTTTCATATCTTGAATTGGTTGAGATACCTTTATTTAGGTTTGAACATATTGGATAAAACTATAATAAGAATTGTCTTATAATATCTTAATTGTGTTCAAATAACCACTTTTGAAGCCTTATAGAGGATGGACTATTATGGGTGACTTAATGATTATTTTCCTTAGTGATAGACATATTTCCTCGTGATTCATTATGGTTAAGAATCATAGTTTCACGATTTCTCAATTATGAGAAAATTGTTAATATTTATGTATGGAATTGACTACTTCTCATTATTAATAAAACAGATGATATTGAAAGCCTAATTATGACAGTTTTCGTAACAGCATACAAATTATTAAGGTAACAAATTAATTAGAAACCTGACTGTGATGGTCTCGACAGCAGGTGTATTACTAACGTAGCATATTGATTGGAAACCTAACTGTGATTGTATTTCTAAAGGCATATTATTAAGTTAATATATTCATTAAAATCCTGAGTGTGACAGTATCGAAAGTAGGCATATTATTGAGATAGCAAAAGTACTTGAATTTGACTGTTATGGTCTCAGCAGAAAGGATGCATAGACCTTGTGATCCCCCATGGGTATGAAGTACTTGGAAGAGGATGTGTACATGGAAGTAATACATGCATCATGATTATTTATATATTGCATTACATTTACATTGTTTGCTTCTAATTAGGATTGTTTGCCATATTAATGAATTGCAGTTACGTGAAAATTGGTGTTGACTTGAGATCACTTGATATGTGAATCATAAACTAAACTTTTTATATGACTTGTTGATAACTGAGACTATTCATGATATATGACTGTGAATTGAGATCATCATTGGTACTATATTGGAACTTATATTATTGTCCATCCTGAGGTTATTTCTGATGTGGTAGAGTATTGGCTTATTTTATACAAACTATTTGCAGTTTATAGTATCATAGGGTGTTCGGATGTCAAGAGTAGTTACTAGTTTTTTAGTTTGAGACCATTCGAGGATACTGCTGAGTACCATTTATTTCTTACTCAACCCTGACTTTTCAACACATTTTGTGTAGTTGATGTAGCGAGTCAGACTTGTGTCCTTCCTCTCATTTCTAGTAGCATACTCCAGAATATTTAGAGGTAGCTACATTTTGTTTTTAGTCTAATTTATATTATCTCAATGTCTATACTCTTCTTTGAAATCAAGTTGAGTTGTTAGACCAAATAATTTATTAAATCGTACTTAGTGGCTTTGTACAGTGGAAACCTTATTACGAGTTTAATAGAGGATTTCCATTTAATAGTTCTTTTATAATTACTTTTTGAATTTATTTTTTATTGTCTCTTACGTTATTTGCTGGTTAGGATAACCTATCGGGTTGGGAAGGTAAGTACCATCACGCCATGATTGGGGCCCATGACAAGTCGATATCAAAGTCTCGTGGATTGGTGTGGACATCCATTACCTATCTTTAAGAGAGGATATAGTGAAAACCATTATGTTTCTGGATTCCTCGCCGTGTTCCCTTGGTATGATCTAACTCTAATCCCTTCATTTCCATTCTCATCTATAGAAAGAATTTGTTCTTAGGATTATGCTTTTTTAGTCAAGGTTTCGTCATGTGGTTTTGTCATAGAGCCTGGTACAAAGACGAAAGTGGTAGACTAAGGATAGGATTTTTAAGGATAGAATTTATGGATAGGATTTGTGGATAAGTTGAATAAAAAGATAAGAAGATTATGCATCAGAGATTTTGAGATGTTCAAGTTGTTTTGTGGATTTAAGTTGAGAAATTCAAAGTCCTAGTAGTGTTACTTGAATTGTAACAAAAGAAGAATGTGTGAGGATAAGGTAACTTATACAGGTTCCTAGTTCAAAGTTGAAGATTTGTGCAGGTTTTAGACTTTGGTTCTGAAAGAAACAGTTTAAGGTGAGATGGTTTGTCACCAACCATTATGATAGGTTATATGAACATCTGGAAATAAATAAATGGTGTGCGACTATGGTATAGGAGTACTTATGAAATGATTAGAGACTTTCTCTAAGTTTTGGCATGAGTAATTAACTATTCAAATAATAAATGGAGCATTTACTCTAAAGGTTAGCATAGATTTGACACCAATTTTTTATTTAGTAGCTTGAGCATGATAAGAACTACTATCAGGATTGGCATTGATACCATTAGTTTTGAGTAAGGACAGTTTCCGACATATAAGAAGTGAAATAAAAGAAACAGAGATCTTTCTTTGAGAAAACAAGTAAGTAGAGTTGCAGAGAGTGGTGAGGTATATGGATTTTTGGTACTAATGAGAGTTTTGAGAAGCATGAATGTAGAGTAGGTAATTTCACAATACTCTTTCGGTTATATCATATATGCATAAGGTATTTTGGCAATACAAGGCATATTAATAATTGATTATTTGGCCATTTTGTATTCGAATTTGAAACTAGTGAGGCACTGTTGGATGCTTCTAATCAATATAACACAAAGAGGATAAAAACACTTATGATGAGCCCCATCAAAGTGATGTAAGAGGGTAGATTAGGCATTGATTCCTACTTCAATACTGGGCGCTTATATGAACCCTAGGAAGTTACTGATTTATCGCTGCTACCTTCCCAACTTTTCCATCAGGTAGCCTGCCAATTCAACACGTTGTCAAAGGCATTTTTCCTATGAGGAGGACTCTTCTCTTACTGTCAAAAGTGCTTACTCATGGTCTATCATATAGTTAATAATTTCATTTTGGGTTCTGCCTCTCGCTAATACAATATAGTGGGAAGAATTTATGCTTTATCAAGAAGGATATCATAGTCCTTGATGGTTCTTTCAACCCACAAAAATTGAAGGCTTTGTACTGTACCCAACTAAAGAATCTTAGGAAGAATATACAACTCCTCCTGCTCATACTTAGAGAAGGCTGCATAGAATAAGAGCAATGTTGATACTCCTATGGATCTGACTTTTGAACCCTTTGTCGAGCTCTACACTATTGGTTTTTTCCTTGATATGACATTCTACATCTTCTTACAAATACTGGTATGTCTACCCGTGAGTTTTTTGCTTAGTGGTGTACTAGAGGTATTGATCATATATTGGTGCTTCATTAGGTTATGGTATGTGAGTATACTTGACCTTCGTATGGGTTTGTTGAGTAAGGATCTAGTGGTGTCATCATCTTTTGTTAGAATTTCCTTCAACATCCTTTCAATAAACTATGATGATTTTCTTAGATTTTGATAAATCAAGGGTGTTCAAAACTATATTTATGGTCGAATCAGAAATCTAGTTTTATGAGTATATCAGAAAAGGATATTCGTGTTAGGGTAAAGGAGCGACCCTACAAATGGGATATTTTCTTGGGAGTACCTATGTGTTTCTATTATGGGAATCCTAGAGATGATATTCATGGGCTTTTGGATAATTTCCCAAGAGTGTGTGTGCCTTAAGA
Source organism: Withania somnifera (assembly GCA_039654485.1). Classification (NCBI taxonomy): domain Eukaryota; kingdom Viridiplantae; phylum Streptophyta; class Magnoliopsida; order Solanales; family Solanaceae; genus Withania; species Withania somnifera. The sequence continues at coordinate 8,031 of JBDJHY011063073.1, forward strand.
CCGGTAGGCATTATTGGGTAGGATTCACTACCTTCCTAGCTAATGGATTGCTCTGGCCATAAAGCCAGATTTGTTGGTAGAGTTTAGCTTTGTGGATTTTGATTCATCAGTATCTCTTGTATATGGGGAACTGATAAATCTACTAGTTATGTTTTTTCTAAGTTGTCGAGGCAGAGTCAGATATCTTAGTTTAACCATCAATGTTAGGGAAATTTTTTTTTGCGTATTATATGCGTGCCTTTGAGTAATTTCAACATTGTTTGGTTGTGGGACCATTTACTTGATGGGTTGAGTATGTGGTCTGTATTGGGATAATGTTGGTCTGTAGGTCTTCCCAATTTTTATAACTATTTTTAGTTATCATAGTTGATTCATAATGGTGTATCAATTACAGCATATCTTCTGGATTTCCTTGGCAAAGCCTAGTGTGTGGAATAGTCAATTGGTGATAGAGCATGATTGAGGATGTCATTAATTTTAACCATCATTGGTTTTTTTTTTTGTTGGTTGGTGTTTATTTGGTAATGGTTGTGATTCACTATTAGTTTAGGTAGTTTCTCTTAATGTTAGGTGTTGCATTACTGTTCCATTGCCTAACCTTGTCGTCGATTGATCATAGATCTACTTCCCTCCATGTACTGGTATACTCCATGTCAAGGTTTTGATATCATATACAGTGTTTTGTTGTCTTCCAATCATGTTTTTAATTGATGGGTGGTTTCTTAGTGGTGGTTCGGGTGAACCAATCCCATGATACAATCTCATTGAAGGTTAGTTATCAAGCTATTTTGATTATTTGGGGTACGGTAGATTTTATGTGGTAGTGGTTTGTGAAATGACTTTTAAATTTCCATAAAAGGTGATTGTGGGGGAATATGTTGGTGTTGATCATTGTATAAGACAACTAATAGGTTGATACTTCTATCATCTTGCTTTGGATAATGCTAGATCAGTTTCAGGGTGTTTCTCTACTTTTGAAGGTGGGTTAGTTCTGTCCAATAATTTGGTATTTAGGAATAAGGGTATTTGTAGCGGGAATCTCAGTGTTTATCCAATCTCTATGGATAGTTGTTTAGTCTCTTTATTTAAATTTGACCTTGTTTATAGTTAGAAATGGGAAGTTTCAGACTATGCATGAGTTATTTTTTTTACTTCCTTTATTAGGAAGGTGTTTAGTTATCATGATGGTACATAAAGTTGTGGAGTCATCGTCTTTATGGTTAGAAGGGATTGTCATTTAACAATGGGATTCAGTAGGGAGTAATTTATTCATTTCGTCCTCATGGACCTATTATCTCGCTAATTATTTGTATTTAAGTGTTTTGTGGAAACTTTTAGAAGCTTAAAGATCTCAATTGTTTTAGTTCTCTATTTGAACCTCATCTAATAAATATGGAGTCCTACCGATTCAGTGTATTAATCATTGAATAACTTTGGTTTGATGTGGCAGAATAGAAATGGATCGAGTCAGATTGACACCTTGGATAATTTGGAATGGTCACCAGAGAGTTCATTTTACTTTTGGTTTGGAAATTATGGATCATAATTTCGTGTTTGGATTTTTGAGGATAGTTCTATCACATCATCAGCTGGGAAAACTCTTATTGAGCTGATGGAGTCTAATGCATTTTTGAACCAATTGTCATAATGGAAAGGCAACATAATGTATCTTAGAATCTTGACTTCCATAGCACAAGAAATTTAATTGATATTGTAAAAGGATGAATGATAGTTATGGGTCATTCAATTTTTTCAAGGAGCCTTGCTGGACTTAGTTTTTGGAGATCTTAGATAATTGTTGCATATGATTTAGAACACAACTATATCCAGAAGGATGTAGAGATTAATCACTATGTTTTCAGTGATAAGACTACCTACCCTAAGAGACAAACTTGATGTTTTGGTCCACGAAATTTTTCATTTGAGTTGCACGATTTCTGAGGGGTATTGGTTGTACTAATGATCCAGTATTTTCAGTTATGGTCTATGCTTGAGAGTTGTTTGTTGTTAGGTATGGAATGTTACCATTTTATGTGAAGCTAGTGGGTACACATCTCATTATGAAAGTCAACAAGTGTCTTAATAGAGTTGGTGCGAGTGGTTCATTGATACCGGAGTAGTTAATGGGTACAAATTTGTCAATCCCAAAGTAGGGGTCATTAGCGGTTTTGTGTTCCAGGGTTTATTATTTGTGAGACAACTAATCTATCTTCACAATTCTGGATATTCATGACTAGACTAATCGGGTTCCTCTTTGATGAACTGGGTTAATTTAAAATTATATCATGCAGTTAAGCACCATGAAATGATTATACCAAAGGATATTGCTATTATTTATGAGTCAGACACGGTGCTTGCACTACGAAGATGAGCGTTAGGTGATTTTCAGCTTTATATTGTATTTCAAAGTTGTATTGGTTTAGGAATTCAGGTTGGGTTGGGAAAATAAATCCATTTGATAATTTTCTAATGGTTTAGAGATTTCTAGCTCAGTTTGGGTCTATTGTGACCTTGGTTATCTTGGTCATCTTTGAAGTGTGGGAAGTATATGATTCTATGAGGTGTGGTTGCCATTGATGTTTACATTCTCAGCTTTAACTCAGAAATTTAGACTTGTGTTGTACTATGGTAGTGCCATCTTGGAAATTTCACTTGACAAACAGAAACAAACCTTGAGAGTTATGCTCCAAGCAAGTTGACCTAGCACTTCATTCTTCTTTTATGTTTGAGGATGAATATGGTTTTTAATGGTGGATTTTTAATGACCCTCTAGGTCATACCTCCTACTTTTGCAGATTTTTACTAGTTATCTCTTACCATAGTTGCATTGTGATAAACTAAGTTTAATTCCATGGTTGGTTCGAGAACAAAATGAGTTTTGAACAACATTTTTGAAATCTTGACTCTTAAAGCTTTAAAGTGTGAACTATGGAACTCTAGGGTCATTTGGAGTTTGGGGACCTCAAAACAAAATCCGTAGTTCCTTTAGCTTTGGAATGTCAACTTTGGTCTAAAAGCACCTTTATATTAAATTTTAACAAATTCATGGTGATTTTTGGTGATGAGATGAGATAAAGTGGAGTGTTAATGGAAATGGTTGCCTTTGGTCAACGTTCAGGCTTAAAGCACTTGAATTGGATATTCGAGGGTTTTGCTGGATTCGAGAGGTGGATTTTGGCCTAGAATGAGATCTTTCATATTTTGTGTAGGCTCAAGGGGATATTTGGTCATTTTGAGTAAAAATTAGTTTTAGGCCTTAAATAGGTATCAAGTCTCGGAGACCTCGTATGTGTTATTGGATGGTTCCATTGAGTCCGAATAGTCAAAATTTGTAGGGTTGCATTTACAATCTGTTCTCACGAGAATTTAAAAGAATACGGAGGGTCCATTCATCGTTGTTTTTCCCTTGTGCTTGGTTGTTATTGTAACAGTTGGTATTGTCACCAACTATGATCTGTGATTGCAAGAGGGGGGACACAATGGCATTGAGTCTAATCAATAATCATCACGATTCTGGAGGCATGAAGTGATCATTGTGAATAAATGTATTATGGGTCGTGATCACAGGGGGCTGAATACGCGATTATGAAGTGTTACTGGATTGTGCTAGATGCAATTGCAATGGGCTTCACGCGATCTCCGAAAAGGGATAGGAACACCTGAAAGATTTAAAATAGTCACTTCACGGTTTGTTCATATTTTTCGTCCTATATACAACCCCACAACCCCAATTTGGCAAAGATTGACCAAGGATTTCAAAGATATCAATTGGGTAAGTTCCGTAAACATATTTTCAATAATCCCTGCACACTTTATCATGATTTTAATATCGAAATTGATGGATTTTGAACTCAAAAATGGGGATTTTCATATGAACTCGAAAATGTGTAATATGTGAATTAGAGCCACAAAATGGAACTAGTTTTTGATGAAACTTGATAATTAGATTCCCCAAGCATCGAGTAACATATTTTTGCAATAAAATTTGGATTTTGATATTGTGGGGATAAGGTAAAATTTTTACTCGTGTATTAAATACACTCAAAAGGGTACTAATTATTGTTATTAAGTGTGTGTAATATGTTTATGAATAGATTTTGATAATTTGGAGGCTCTAAGGAAGGGCGAGGCTTACGATTGATAGATTCTCCCCATCTTTAAGGCAAGTTGAGGTTTTATGATTAGTTGATTGAAATAGGGAGAAATGGGAACATTGGGATAGTCATTCAAATATGAGACAATAAGAATTAATTTGGTTACTATTATCAAACATGCGAAGTTAAATTGAGGATTTTGTGATAATGTAATTTCATGAAATTTGTGGAATTGTATACTTGAACTTAGTAATTGAAATAGTTGATTTGAATTTCATGATTGATTCTTTGTGGTAAAACTTGGACTTATATATTCTTTTGGTTGATGATAGTTGCCATTTAATTGGGATATCTTGCCATGTTTGAGTCATAACTTGATTTTTATATTATTGATGGCTTTAGATGATTTGATTATGTTGGGTTGGATTTGTATGGAAATTAATCATAATAACTTGCTAAAGACTTGTAAAAATTAAAATGTGATGCTATTTAGAGGCTAAATGATATAAATTAATCGTGAACCATACACTTGATTCAGATTACAAGTTGCCTTTTTGACTAATATAATTGAAAATGACATTATAGTGAAGAAATTGGGGCCTAATTATATACTTATTATTGAAATTTCCCTCAATAAACTATTAATACTATAATAATCAAAGAAAGATTCTGATGCCCATTGAGGATAATTTGAAGTAGGAAAGAGATAATTGATAGTGATTACCTAAGGAAGGCTGATATATTTATACTTGAGATGAAATAGCCACCTCATATGAATTACCTTAAAAAATTAATTATTACTAATTGAGTTGATCATGATAAGCTTGTTGTTGTGGTAACATTCTCATAACTTGGCTATATTATAAAGATTGGATCATTCGAATATTAGAGTTGTGGTGACTTGTTCACAATAGTATGGTACTAGAGCGAGTAGCTCACTGGTATGGATGCACGAATTTTCTAGCATCCTTAGGTCCTAGACTTTTGACGTGTACAAATATGTCAGCAGGTGTGTCCTAAGGGAATACATGACTTATCTTATCCCTCATAGGTCCTGTCTGTGATGTGTATATATATGAAGTAAGAGTGTACATAGGACAAACATACATTAGGTCACTTGCATAATTCGTTGCATTCATTTGATATGTGGCATTGATTATCTTTCCATAGTAAGTGATCACTGAGATATCTTATATTGAATGATTCATTGAGAATTATCAGATTATTTACTGATGACTTGAGATTACTTGACCCTCAGTGATAACGTGAGATTATCTAATTACTTGAGATTACTTAAAATTTAGTGATAACTTAAGATTATCTGACTACTTGATATTCCTTGACACTCGGTGGTAACTTCAAACTGTGGTTACTTGAGATTACTAGGCCTTTAGCGATAATTCAAGGTTATTTTGTTTCTAGAAAGTATGTCAGATTGTTGGGAGTACTTTTCCCTGATTTGAACTCATACTTATATTTGTAGAAACATTGTGAATCAAATATTTGTCGAGCTGTACATTTATATTTGTATTTTTGTGCTTGGTTGCTAAATATAAGTTTTTTGCAGGTAGTAGTATCAGAGGTTTGGTTGGTTGTTAGGGGTTCCACTTGCATTTTATAGTTAGACCATCTGAGGATGCTGATGAGTACCGTGGCTTTATTCTCACCCCTTGCTTTTCTGCACTCTTGTGCTGTTTGAGGGATTAGGACTTCGTGATTAGTTTCTTGGCTTCAGTCTCAGGGAATTCTTAGAGTATATTATGTAGCTGAACATTTCATCCTTAGTTACTGAAAGAATCTTTATTTTCTTTAGTTTTTAATGTCTTTACATACTAAAGACTATATCAGAGACTATGTATTTGTTGTATAGATTCCAATAGTATCTTATTTTTGCGTCCAAATGCACACGCAAGTGTACGCGATTGTACAAGTAATATAATGGCTCTCACGAGTCAGTTGTCAAACCTACAGGGACTTGTAAATTATTAATTAGTTCAACTAAATAAGCTATATGAGGACTTAACTTAAA
>JBDJHY011063184.1:0-14153 GCA_039654485.1 Withania somnifera
TTGTTGTTCTATATTAGTGGTTCGTTTGACATTGACATCGGGTCTTGGGTGTATTCCGCAATTCTTTATTATCTTTATTATTTCTTTTCATATCCTGCCGCATTAATTTTAGCAGTCCTCCACTTTGGCTATGGACTACAAGGTTTGGTTCTCCTACAGGTGGTATAGTAGGTTCCATCATGATCCAAGAAATCGGGTCTTGATAGGTAGTCCCTAAGAATATTGATGTGCTTACCATACCCGAAGCATATTTAGAAGAGAATTCTTGAAGCTTGTGTCTCAGTTGGCCATATCCTTAAAAAAACTAACATCCCAAGTCTTCATTCCTTAGGATGATTCTTACTACCCTTAGAACAGGTGGGGTAAGATCATCCTACAGTCACACTACCCTGCAAAGCTGACCTTGCTGACTTAATCTACTACGTCTTAGGTGGTTTGGTACCTTGAAAAGGAGCACTTTATGATGAAGGGGATGGAGCCTCAAATACCTATTTCTTCTTTCTGGGGTTTCCACTACCTTTAGGTTGGATACGCTCTACAAAACTAGTTGTTTCCTTCTTGCTATGAAAAGTTTCTCTCATCTTAGCCTTATTCTTTTCTATTTGCTCCAAGTGAACAATCAATTGACCCATATACATACTAGTAATTAGAGTAGTTGCCCTTCGTTCCATCTCCAAGTGTGGGGAAATGAGAAACAAAGATGTCCATATAATTCTGCATGTTAGTGACCATGTTTGGGGCGTACTTGAACAATTGGGTGAACCTCATCTTGTATTCAGCAACCGCTGTAGAGCCTTGCTTTAGACTCATAAACTCTCTCATATTCTCACTTCTCTTTCCCCTTGTAATGAACCTATCCAATAAAGCCCTTTCAAACTCAACTCAACTGGTAGGAGCTACACCTACCAACTTATTCTTCTTCCATTATTAAACCCAATCGCGAGCCACATCTTTTAACTAATACATGCCCAAATCCACCCTATCAACTCTGTCACCCTCCTGATGTCACATACCCTCTTGACCTTCTCAATAATCCTTTTTTGGCTCTCACCAACTTTAAAATCATGGAAGACTAAGGCTATATCCAGATAAGGTCTCTAACTCTGGCTGCCCAACATACTGAACAACTTCTTGAACGGATGGAGCTGTTGCTGGCTATTGAGTTTGGGAAATGATTGTCTGGGCAATCAAGTGCATCATGTTATGAAATTTAGCATTGGTGATATTCTTCCATTCATGAACTAGCGGAGCCTAATTCTTTCGACATTGATTCCTAGACTAACAAGTTGGTCTACGTGGAGGTATGATCTGAAATGCATAAAGCACTAGTCACAAAAGAGTATTGGAGTTAAAATCTAAAGCACGAGATAAGACATGAAATAAAGGGGAATTTCCTAAATATTTATTTTCCTTTTAGTTATAAGTGTTTCATTATTCATACCAATAAAAGAAAATCCACATAATGTCGGCTTTCATACATCCTAGGACACTTTAAACCAAAAGCTCTCATTCCAAGTTTTTATTGTAGGCACCCCTTGGGTGCCACAAGACATCCTTATCCATTGAGTTGCCTTAGAAACCACTGATGAACCCTTGGGTCATGCATATATCTAATCACTCACTTATCAGTGAAATCATAACACAATAAATAGGTCTAAACTAGTGATCCATCTCACATATCAAAAGATAAATAGTAAATAATAATGAAAACTCTAAGTCAAATACCACTATATAAACTTACAGAAAGCCTCTACGTACTAAAATATTAGGCTTCTAAAACAAGTCCCAAGCTAGCCTTAGAATGAAATAAAAAATGTATCAACAGAGTAAACTGCTCTAATATAAACAAACCAAAAAATGAAATTTTCCCATTCCATGGGAACCCACCAAGTCTCTAAATAACTAACAATAATAGATCTGGTCAATTGTAGGTTTAAGGATGGCCGGGTTCACCTATATGTGAAATCATGCAACAAAACATTAAGCGGACATTATATCAAACATACCATGTAAGTAGGAGGGGGACAATAATAACCACTATCGACATAAAAATATAAGTGCAAGTTAACAATGAAGGGTCTATGTAATGCATGATTAAGTATATTTTTAAAATCAATCACTCAAGAAAAGAGATATAATTCTGAAAGTCTAAGAAATATACTCCATTTCAAATCATACTTCTAACTTTAAATACTTACATTTTATTATTTGTGGGAGGTTTTATAATCCACATATAAGACTATGTGAGCATCCATGGAGGGGCTTGAGTACCTTGATCCTCTATAGGCTTAACACCCAACAAGTATCCTAGTGGATCAAACAAAACCATGTCTTTCATAATAATTCCTTTTAGGAAATATATCATCTTATCATTGGCAACATAATTCTGGTTTGGGTCTTTCAACCTAATCTTCTTGGTTCTAATACTACTCCTAGAACATACCAGTACTCATGAACTGACCAGTTAAAAATGGTTTAAGTGAAAAACTTATCAACTAACATGTCTTAGTCTCTTTGGGAAAACTTCATCAAATTCTTTATTATTTTAGTAAAATCATGTTTGGGCCTAAAACTTAGGAATAAACTTAAACAACTTCTCAAATTCCATTATTTTATTAGAAACCCCTTTATTAATCAAGAGAGTTTAAACTTGAAATTTTGAATGAGTTAATTTTACAATTTGTCAAAATCCTGACGACAATTTAATGTGAGCATGAAAAATAATATAATAATGCACGAATTTATGGAAATCATTCAATAATGTTTGTTGGAACATAGACATAAAGGAAATTTACTACCTTGGAATTGAAAGTTAATAATCATAGAAATATTAGTTATTAAAAACTAGGGTTGGAACACAAGGGTAGAAGAATTCCCTTTGTTCATAAACCCACCTACTTGAAACCTTGAGAATTCATGGTGGAATTTTGAATAAGAAGCTTTCCCTTTGAAAACCCTGGTTCTATTATTCATAGGGAAAATATCAATATTTTCTACTTGTCTGATTTGTTTTTTGAAGAATGAAATAATTAAAGAAGTTTATGGCTTTATATAGTTCTTATTAAGCCTAAAATAACATAGTAAAATTCATTAAAGGGTTGGGAATGAATAAAACTTCTCTAGGGAAACCGGGATTAAAAACGAACTAGCAGGTTTTGATGGGTCACTTGATGGTTTGTTAAGTGACTCGACAAAATATAAAGTGATCCATCAAATGTGCCCCATGTTGAATCACTAGATGGGTTTGACAATTCCTTTCACCACTCGTCATTCTTTTTTACAAATCGTGGAGTGTTACGTTAGATCGTTCCATACTTAGAAATTTTTTAGGACTTGAAGGAAATCAAGGTTAGGTTGCATGGTTCGTGGAACCCTTCCACAGCCTGTGGAACTGCCTGTGAAAACCTAGTAGCTTTAGATCCAATTAAAATTTTACCAGCTCTGTGTGACTAACTCATGGAACAAGATAGGGGAGTTATCCAGATGTTATACTACCTTATTCTATCTCAATGCTAGGAGGGAATAAATGTTGGTAGTCAACCATCATATCTTCTTCTTCATTCTAAGTAGCTCCTTCAACTAACTGATTTCTCCATAACACTTTAAATAAAATGATATCCTTATTTAGCAGCTTCCGAACATGTCTGTTAAGTATCTCAACTGGTACCTTTTCATATGAAGGTATATCCTTCACACTAACACTTTCTAATGGAATAATACGAGAAGGATCACCAACAAATATTTTTCAACAAGGACACATAAAATACTGGATGCACTTTTTCCAGCTCTATGGAAAATCAAAATCATAGGCCACCTTGCATATCCACCTCAAAATCTTTTAAGGACCTATATATTAGGGACCGAGCTTCTCCTTCTTACCAAATCTAATCACCCCTTTTATAGGTGAAACTTTCAAAATCACCCAACCAACAACCTTGAACTCAATGTTCTTCTCCTTATATCTATATAGGATATTTGTCAACTCTAAGCTATTTTTAACCTTTTTTGAATAAGCTAAACTTTCACCACGCCTTATGAAATGAATTTGCCCTTATCAAACCAGCCTTACCAGTTTTAAACCAACCAATTGGAGATCTACATATCCTCTTATAAAGAGCCTTATAAAGAGACATCTAAATGCTGCAATGGTAAATATTATTATACGAAGACTCAATAAGAGGTAAATGATCATCCCAATTACCTTTAAAGTCCAAACACAAATCCTCAACATATCCTTCAAAGACTGAATAGAGCACTCTTCATGGACAGCAGTCTAAGGATTAAAAGTTATGTTAAGATCCACTCAATTAGCTAGACCGTTCTATAAATACTTCCAAAATAAAATAGTGAACTGATCACCTTTGTACGAAATACTAGAAAAGGGAACTCCATGTAATATTACAATCTCAAGGATGTAGAATCTGGCATAATCCTTTAATGAGTTGGTAGCCTTAACTACCAATAATGGGCTAACTTAGTTTCCCTATTCATGATCTCCTAAATAAATTCATGATGACAGCGAATCTAAGGTAACCCTATGATGAAACCCAATTTAATCACATCCCACTTCTAGGTTGGGATACAAATATCCTGAGTTAGACCTCATGTTGACTAATGCTAAATTTTAACCTGCTTCTAGTTGGGAAACTTAGATAAAAGTCTGCAATATCCATTTTCATCCCATTCCACTAATAGACTTCTCTCATGTATCTAACATTTGGAGGAATGATCCTCTACTAGAATACTTTCTCATAACCCGTGTACATTGGGAACACACAATCTACCCTAGTAGTAAAGTAAATTATCTCCTCTTATGGAGAAAACCTCAACCTTCTGCTTGTGGACTACACCCTTTATTTTTTTTTTTGGAAAGTCGGATCACTATCATATTCATCTCAACTACTAGAGATGATTCTAAGCCATTGTGAATGATTAATTGACCGCCCTATGAATCTATAATATAAACTCTTAACCATGAAAACCTTTGCATATATCCAACCCCTTTTTTCTTATCTTCCTCTACCAGGTTACATTACCCATGGACAATCAAATAAGGGTGTCTGCTACAATATTGACCTTACCCATTTAGTAAAGCACACACATCATAATCCTTGAAGATATCAAGGCATCTTCTCTAACTAAGATTCAACTCTTTCTAACTGAACACATACTACATGATCTTATGATCTGTGAAGACACCAACATGCATACCATAGAGATAGGGACACAAAATTTTCAAAGAGAAAAATATTGCTTCTAGTTTAAAGTTATAAGTTGAGTAATTTTTCTCATGAGTGTTAAATTTTCTGGAGGCATACAGAATAACCTTTCCACTCTGCATCAATAAATGAACAATTCCAATACCAACACATCATTATATACAATAACTCCAATGGTATCCTATCGTAGGGTCAACACTAGGGCCAAAGTAAATCAAGTATTCAACTTATGGAAACTATTCTCACACAAAATAGAAAATTAGAACTTGAATTTTTCTGACTCAATCGAGTCAATATGAAAAAAGTAGGGGGAAAAGTCTCAATAGATCTTCTGTAATAACCAACAAAACCTAGGAAGCTCTTAATATTTGAAGGAGACATTGGTATAGGATAATAATACACCACCGTAATCTTATGAGAGTCTCCTAAATACCGTCACTGAAACCACATGCGCAAGAAAAGAACTAACTTTAGACTAAACTCACAGTTACAGAATTTTTCAAATAACGATGATCTTGAAGAGTCTATAATAGAATTATGAAGCATCATACATACTCCTTCTCACTCCAAGATTAAAACAGAGTGTCATCTATGTAAAATTCATAAACATTTCCAAGTACTGCTTGATCACCCTATTCATGAGATCCATAAAAGTTGTAGGACTTTTTGGTAGTATGAACTATGTAACCATAGATTCATAGTGATCATACTGCATTCTAAAGTTGTCTTCATAATGTCACATTCTCTAAACTTCAAATAATCATAACATTGATTAGACTAAACATAAACAAATATCTAGCGCGCTTAAACTAGTTGGATAGGTCATTAATTTATAAGGATGGGGTAGTTGTTATTGATTGTGACCTTAATCAACTGGAAATGATAAATACACATACTAACATAAATGTCTTTTTTATGCATGAATAGAATTGAATCACCCCATAGAGAAGTAATAGGGTTTGATGAAACCTTTATCTAAGAGGTCCTTTAACTTTTCTTTTATCTATTTGATCTCTTCTAGAGACATTTTGTATGGGGGAAAACAACTGGGTTGAGTATATGGAAGAAGTTCTATACAAAATTTAACTTTTTTTTGGAGAGAATTTGGGTAGATCCTTGTGAAATACTTCTTGGGACTCATTTACAATTGGGACAGACTGAAGAGTTGGGTTCCCAGATTTAGAACCCTTAACCTGAACTAGATGGTTGATATGACCCAAAAAGATTATTGTTTTTGGTTTTAAGGTAACAGATGAAAAAACCCTTAAGGTAATAGATGAAACAACCCATAGGAATTCTCTTCCATTCTAAGAATAGATCTTTGGGAAAATAAAACATTATCATTCTTGTTCTTCAATCAACTGTGGCATAATAGGAATGTAACTAGACCATGCCAAAGATGACATCAAAATATATCATGTTTAACTCCACTAAGTCAGTTGAGGTGAATTTATAACGGACTGAAACATAGAACTTTCTGTATATCTTCTTGGATATAATGGAATCACCATATGAAGTAAATACAGAGAAGGTTTCTAAGAGTTATTCAAGACTAACTCCAGATATAATAACAATATAATGGGTTATCAAAAACATTGTAGCCCCTGGATATAACAATGCATAGACATACTGAGAAAAGACTTATAATAGATTGGTGAAAACATTTGTGAAACTCTCCTTATCCTAGAAACTCCTAAGATCATATAAGAGATCCTAGTTCTAACCACCACCTATACTGAATGTGGAAACCAACTGAAATGGGGATACCAAATTGAGCTGAAGAAGTGGTAATGGAACCATCCATTACCATTTCCCTATATGGCTAATGCGAATTCCTTCAATCGATGATCTAGCTAGCCAAAACCAGAAGATCAATCTTGTTCCATCAAACACTCTCCAAGATATTTCTTACTGCACTTTTTAAAAGTAGGGAAAATACACCCTCCGATAACACTACTCTGATAGGGAGAGCCAGAAACTCCTTCTTTATGATCATGACAAGGTATGGATTCTATAAATAGAGCATTATCTTATAATTGTGTTGGTGCCCAAGATCTATATTTAAATAAAGGATGGTCTCCCCTACAAAACCTCTACTAATTCTGCTTAAATTGGTATGTAATAGTCCTCTTCTAATTCCTCTCCCAATAAGACCTTAGAAATTATCTCATACTATATTTCGACTAAGAAAAAATAGTTGATAAAATTTCTCAAGATTTTGAAGTTCATGTTGAGGTCTACAAACCATCAATTGGTTGTTCAATCCATCTAGTGATTATGCATGACTGCTATAAAGTTGACGGTTGAAATTGATGGACTATCAAATAAGTTAATAGCCCATCATTTGTTTCATTATCTTGATGAAGTGTAAACTTTAAAAATCTTAACAAAAGTTAAATGAGCAGTTAATGGGTAGTCAAATGAATTAATGGCCCATCATTCTATCCATCGTTCCTTTCTAGTAATTTGTTTTAAATTGGAAAAAAATCACAAACTATGTGGACAGTCCATATACTGGTTGACAGTCCATCAACACTGTTATGGACCCTTCTAGCTACAAATTTTTATTCTAGTTCTTACTGGCATATTAGTATTTATCCCACTTTTTTATGCCGAAGCAACTACATTTCACAATAGTTTGAAGAGTTATAAATAAACAAGGCATTAAAAACCCCTCATTCTATTTCAGACTTAGAAAAATTACACACTCTTCCTCTCTAAGGTTCCTCTCAAGAAAGTAGGGTTTTTCCTTGGTGTCAACAATTCCTCCTTCAGTTTCATTCCATACTCTTCAAGCTAGGTATGTAGGGGATTCAACAACGGTTATCTTCCACCTTTGTGTCCAATTCCTCTTAGTTTAACTTTCATGTTACTTGAGGACCTAGGTTTCAGCCCAATTATATTATTCATGATAAAGTGCTCTTCTCAGCATGTTCCATTTTTATAAATGGTGAATTTTATGATGCTTATCCACTAGTTCATAATTTTACATATCTTGTTTTATATAGACCAAGTTTTATGCAATTATGCTTAGAATTGAAGTGTTATGGTCATGTTCTAGGTTGTAACATATCTTACTCCATGGTTAGAATTTTTGTAAGTTTGTTGGTTTTATAAGGTCTAAGACTATCTTAAAGTGTTGATCATATTTTCCTATGTTTAATTGGATATAAAGAGTGTAATATTTTATAGGTGTTAGAATGAAAACATTGATGTCATTATTTTCAAAGATTTAGACCTTATTTGAGGGACTAGTCATTAAAAATCTTTGAAATGTATGGGATTTTATTCCAAGTCAGTGTGTTGTAGAATTTGAAAGAAAGTCAGTAGTTTTAGTATCAAGGAGACTCAAGTCTAAGAACCCAACACCAGAATGTCAGGAGAAGTTAGTAGTATCAGCTTTGGAAGTAGTATTATCACCGAGTGGTTTTAGGTTCAAGAAACCCAACCCCATGAACTATGCGCATTATAGGATATTTTCCCCAAGAAGCATGTGAGGCTTAGTGGATCCACTAGGAAAATTATCATGCCTTATACTTTTGGCAGGGTATAGTACACCCATAAATTGGGATGCAGGATGGACTTCATGGATTCTCATATGGTTTAATTGTCTATTATAGAAACTCCCACCATGTCTAGCCTTCAGTCATATTGTTAGATTTTATGAACTTCATAGTTGTTATCTCTGCTCTTAAAAGATGAGTCTAATCATTTCTATGAGTGTTAACATTTTTCTTGAGTTTTTATGGAAAGATACAATATTTCAGTCTTTCTTATAATTGCATCAATATGTTTTAGTTCAGCTTTATGTAAGCTTATTACTTATTTATTCAGCACCAATTATTTGTACATGCATTGTATTCTTACATACAAGTACATACCATGTACTAACACTTACTTTCTATACTATATTGTATTATTACATAGAACCAAATAGCCATCCATACACTCAAGGTTGACCAGGTTAATGCATTCTATAATTATAATTAGTGAATCCTTATGTTTTGAGGGTTGGAATTCTTCAAAGTTTATCTTTATCTTATTAGTTCTTTCATACTTAGTAGTGAGTTGTTTGAGATAGCTAGGGAATTGTCCTAACATTCAATTTATTATGATATTAGTGGATTTTAGACTAAGTTTAGAGATGTAACAATATTTTCCTCCTTTATATATATTTTATTTATTTCATCCCATTTATGCTCTTATATTAATTTTTTTTTTGCTCAGTATGTGTCTTTCTTAGTGAATGCCAAATCCAAGGGTACATTTGGGCCGCAAGGTGGTTTAGGATGCCATGTCGCTTTAAAGGTGTAGAGTTGGTGCATGAAAATCTTTGTATCAAAGTGCTAGGTTAAAGAGTCCTAAGATGTCTAAAAGCTAGTGTTTAGTAGAGTCTTCTTTATGTGTGTGAATTACCACACAATTATAACAGAGAGGCTTCCAAATGTTTAATAAAGCTTCTCTTTGTTCATTTCTTACTTTGTGTGATGAAGTTTAACTCCAATAATCCTTTCTTACTCATATTTCACATATTTCACATATTTCCAGGTCATGCCTCCTAGAAGAGCACCATCCCGTAAGTAGAAATACCATCCTATAGACAGCCAACCCATCAATTTTAAAACTAAATCCAAACCTAGTCGACTCAGGCCCCTCCATCTCTAGCTTCTTCAGTCCCCTAACCTCACCCGGATAATATTTATAAAATGGAGTTCAAAAATGATGTACAACTTCTACCATATAATATCACAGCTTAGGTCCAATAATTGGTAGTAGCTCCAGTAGTCAAGCCAATTGCCCCAAATGCTGGTGCTTACAGAGTTATAGATTTTCTCCAGATGACCACTTCAGAATTTCATGAATATGAGTTAGAGGAAGTACCAGAGAACCTCATAGAAGATATTCTCAAAGTTTGTTATGTGATAAGGGTGGTTGATATTGATTGAGTAGACCTTGAAGCCTATTAGCTGAAGGATATAGCTAGACTGTGGGAAGACCAATGGAAGAAAAATAGAGCAGTGGGTGTTATACCTATTTCTTGGTCAAAGTTCGAGGAAGCCTTCTTAGGCCTATTCTTTCCACAGGAAACGAGGGAGGCTAAGACCTATGATTTATTACATTTGGAGTAGGACCCTATATTAGTTAAAGAATATGGATGGGATTTAGTCTCTTGTACTGGTACATATAGAAATGGTTTCTTATATGCGTACTAGGATGAGCATGTTTATGTCTAGGCTCTATCATCTCTTGGTGAAGGAAGAGAGAGAATCCATATTTTTGTGACCTATCCACTTAGAGTAGATAGAGGGAGAAACCCCAAAAATGAGGTAAAATTTAAGAAGAAAAATAAAAGCCAAGATCGACCATTTAGAATATACCCAGTCAGGTTTTTCCAGAGGGAACAGACCACCATAGTACCGGCACTAGAGTTTAGGGAACCAACACATTCTGTAGCTAGTGCCCCTTTATGGAACTTTAGGCCTCGATAAAATCTACAAGTCAGGGCATCTAAGTTGGTCTCTCATGGAAGTGTTGTAGGAAGGCGTGCTTTCCCTATTTTCACTCAATGTGTAGAAACCACTCCGGGGAGTTCTATCTCGGTCAAGAAGGTTGCTTTATATGTGGTCAATATGGACAAAAACTTTAGTATTTTCCTTCAAAAATTTGTTATAAATGGGGTATGCCAGTCTATAGGATTAGGGATTACTTTTAATTTATATAGGAAAAAAATGTTTTAATAGACTCAGGCTACATCCTCCACAGTACTAGCAACTCTTCCTCCTCAACATGGAATATCTTATAGCATGGTGGTGACTAATACCAACATTGGTTATTGCAATAGGATCTATGCAGGATCAAGAGTAGTCACCAAATATGGCCACATGTATGTTGCGAGTCTATACTATTGATGTTTATGCTTTTTTAGACTTTGATTCTACCCTATCTTTTATGTATCCTTGAATACTTAGTCAGTTTGGAGACATTCTTGAGAGTATTTCTCAGCCCTTGTCTATCTCAACTCCAACTAGCGACTCAATCATAGTTAAAAGAGTCCACTAATGTTTTCTAATGTCAATCCTCTAGAACATTATTCCAGATGATCTCACAGAGATAGAAATTTTAAACTTTGATGTCATCCTTGGAGTATATTTTCTTCATTCATGCTATGCCACAGTTGACTATAGGACCAGATTCGACCATTTCAAGTTCTCTGATGAGCTAGTGCTCGAGTGGTGTAGCTGTTCCTAAGGGTTATTTCTTTTCTCACTTAAAATCCTAAAAGAAGATTTCTAAGGGGTGTATCTATCACCTAGGTTTGGGTTAGGGACTTTGAGTTGAGGACCCAAGTCTTCAGTCAGTTTTAGTGGTTAAAGAGTTTTGAGATGTCTTTCTCGAGGATCTAGATGGAGTCCCTCAATATAGGTAGATGGACTTCGAAATATACCTCATCCTAAATACCCAAACTATTTCTTTTCCTATATATAAAATAGCCCTATATTAACTTAGAGAGTTGAAGTATTAGTTACCATACTTCCTAGATAAAGGGTTCATTACTCCTTATTTGACATCCTTGGGCGCCCTTGTCATTTTTGTGAAAAATAAATAAGGATCCCTTTGAATTTACATAGGTTACTATTAGATGAACATAGTCACAATAAAGAGTAAGTATCCTATACCTAGGACTAATGACTTGTTTGATCAAGTCTTGGGTGCTAGTCGCTTTTCCAAAATTGATCTCAGGTCAGGTTATCATCAACTTAAGGTCAGGGACTGTGATATTCCTAAAATTACTTTTAAAATCCATTTTAGACATTTTGAGTTTGTGTTTATGTCCTTTGTCTTGACTAATGCTCCTGCAGCTTTCATGGACCTCATGGGAAACCTTCAAACAGTACTTGAACATATTTGTTATAGTTTTTATATATGACATTCTACTTTACTATGGAAATGAGGAGTATTCAAACCATCTTAGAATTGTCCATGAAATTCTTTGAGACTGTCAACTCTATGCCAAATTCATTAAATATGATTCTAGTTAGATATAGTAGTCTTTTTTGGGTCATGCCGTTTCCAACGAGGATATTTATGTTGATTCACAAAAAGTAGACGTCGTTAGTAATAGGAATAGACCTACCTCCCCTTTAAATTTCCATAACTTCTTAGGTTTGGCTTGTTATAACCGCATATTTATTTAGGGCTTCTTTTTTATAGCTACTCCCTTAATCGGGTTTCCTCAATAAATTGTCAAGTTTGAATTTTTTGACTAGTGTGAGAAAAGTTTTAAGGAGTTGAACTAAGTTGACTTCAGCTCTTGTGTTTACACTGCCAGAGGCTACAAAGGGTTTTATGGTTTACTATAATACTTCGTGGGTTGGACTTGGTTGTGTATTGATGAAAAATGGTAATATCATACTTTGTGCCTCTAGACAATTTAAATTTCATGAGAAGAATTATCCTACTCATGATCTTGAGCTGGAACCTATTATTTTTACCTTGAAAATACTTGTATGTGCGCATGTGGATGTGTTTATCAACCACAAGATTGTGTAGTACGTGTTTAGCCAAAATGACCTAAATTATTTTTAGAGAAGGTACTTAGAATTTCTCGATGATTATAATATTAAGTGTGATGTATCATCCAAGCAAAGTGAATGTAGTGACTGATACCTTTATCAGGCTGTCTATGGGTAATGTGACTTATGCTGATGAGGATAAGTGGGAGTTATCTAGAGAGATGCACGGGATTACACACTTGGGTGTTAGGAAGATTTGTGACGATGATTAGGGTATGTTGTTTCCATATGCTTCTGAGTCATCCTTGGTGGTGGAAGGGAAAAAAAGATAGTGTCCTAGTCTTGCTTAAACTAAAGGGTGCACCGCATAAACAGAAAGTAGAGGTTTTCTCCTAAGCAGGAGATTGTGTGCTTAGATATCAGGGTTGATTTTGTGTACGATATATGGATGGGTTAAGGAAGAGAATATTCTCTAAGGCTCACAGTTGTAGGTATTCCATTTACCCCAGTGCTATTAAGATGTATAGGTACCTAGGGGAAGTGTATTGGTGGAATAGGATTAAGAAAGACATTACTGATTTTGTGGCTAAGTGTTTTAATTGCAAAATGGTTAAGGTTAAGCCTAGAGTCTAGCAGGATATATGTAGAACTTTGGTATTCCCATTTCGAAGTTGGTGGTGATTAATATGGACTTTGTCACTTGTCTACCGCGTACTACGAAGAAACATGACTAAATATGGGTGAATTTAGAAAGGATAACAAATTCATCTATTTTCCACCTAGTTCATACTAGTTAATAAACAAAAGATTATAGGAGGATATATCTCTAGGAGATCTTCAGGAAAAATGGGGTACCATTGTCCATTGTCTCAAATAGAGGTATGCAATTTACCTCCCAGTTTTTAAAGTTATTTTAGAAAGTTCTTAATAACCATGTTCATCTCAACATTACTTTCCACCTGCAGACTGATGGATAGGCAGAGTGGGCCATTATGAACCTAGAATTATGGTAAGGGCGTGCACAACTGATTTCAAGTGGTAGTTAGAATGAGAACTTTCCTTTAATATAGTTTGCATACAACAATAGACATCATTCCAATTTTCAGATGGCGCACCACTTGAATCTTCACTGGATCAACCTCAATACCAGCCTTGAACACTACATTTCCCAAGAATGCAGCAGATTCAAGTCAGACTTCACACTTGGAGAACTTAGCATACAACCTGTGTCCTCTCAATGTCTCAAGTACAAGTCTCAGGTGTTGCTCGTGCTCAGGCTTACTCCTCGAGTACACCAAAATATCATCGATAAAGACTACAACAAAAGAATCCAGATATGGCTACAATACTTTGTGCATCAAGTCCATAAATGCTGCAGGGGCATTAGTCAAACCAAAGGACATTACAAGAAACTCATAGT
>JBDJHY011063293.1:0-14153 GCA_039654485.1 Withania somnifera
ACTCAAGTTGATGACTTGGTGTAGTTGATCTTACATGAGGCTCACAGTTCCAGGCATTTTATTCATCCTGGTGCATCCAAGATATACCAAGATCTAGATAATTGTATTGGTGGATTGGAATGAAAAGAGATTTTTCTGAGTATGTTTCTAAGTGTTTACACTGTCAACAGGTTATATATGAGCATCAGCGACCTAGTGGTTTTATGAAGAGACTTTTTATTCCGACTTAAAAGTGGGAGTGGCTGACTATGGACTTTGTTTCTAGGTTGTCTCGGACTAGTAGAGGTTTGGATACGGTTTGGGTCATTGTTGACAGGCTGACCAAGTCAGCGCATTTCATTCCTATTCACTCCTTCTATAATACTGAGCGTCTGGCTTAAATTTACATTCGTGAGGTAGTTAGATTGCATGGTGTTCCTGTATCTATCATTTTTTATAGAGGCAGCAAGTTTACTTTGCAGTTTTAGAGGTATTTTTAGCGAGACATAGGTACCAAGGTTATTTGAGCACCGCATTTTATCTGCAGACCGACAGTCAGTACAACGGACTATTTAGGTGTTAGATGATATATTAGGAGCATGTACGATAAACTTTGGTGCTTGGGATCAGAACCTACCATTGGCAGAGTTTGCATATAATAATAGCTAGCACTCCAGCTTCGAGATGGAACTGTTTGAGATATTGTATGGTAGGCGGTGTAAATCGCCTATTGGATGGTTTGATGGTTTTGAGGCCAGAGTCTAGTATACATACTTATTGTGTGATTCGTTGGATCAAGTTCGGTTGATTCAGAATAGGTTGAAAGCAGCACAGAGCAGGCAGAAGAGCTACGCTGATTTTAGGCTTCATGCCTTAGAAATTGGAGTGGGTGATAAAACATTTCTATGGGTATCTCCTATACGCGGTGTGATGAGATTTGGTAGGTGGGGCAAGCTTAGTCCCAGGTATATTAGGCCATATTAGATTTTTGAGAGAGTTGGTGATGTTGCCTATAGGTTGGCCTTACCCCCTATGCTTTCAGTTGTTCATTTGGTATTTACTGTTTTTATGTTGCAGTGGTATATTCCCGATGAGTCGCATGTCATTTGAGAGGATTTAGTGCAGCTGGATGAGGATTTATCCTTTGTTGAAGAGCCTGTGAAAATTTTGCCTATAGATGTAAGAAAGTTGAGTCTGGGGAGATTCAGTGGTTAAGATGCAGTGAAGGCACCGCCTGGTCAAGAGTGAGATACGGATGTAGTATCCACAGCTGTTTGAGGCATCAGGTAAATCCTCTTCCCTTTTATTCCATGTTTTTATTTAACTTTCGGGGACAAAATTCCTTTTAGTAGTGGATGTTGTAATGACCCCCTAGTCATTTATGATAAATACGCAATGTTTTGCATTCTAGAGCATTTCAATAGTTGTCCTAAATCATTTATGACTTGCTGGAACCAATAGTTCGGATCATCAGTGACTCAGATGAGAAATATCTTAAATTTTCTGTTATAGAGCTTAAGACATAGTACTCATTAACCAAAGTCAACTTTTCTTCAAAAAGAGTTCGAAATTAAATTCTGATAGTTCTGCTAGCCCTGAAATGCCAAACAAATTAAAGATTGATCTTAAGTTTGTATTTTGGAGTGTTCATTGGCAATTTATGCCAATTTGTGGATTTTAATTAAGTTTAAGGTATAAAGTGAAGTTTGGGTGGTATTTTGATGTTTGGAGTGTTGGACCGGAATTTTAATGCATCCGTTAGTCCCAGAATTGTGATTTTAGGCTAGTAGAGGTGTTTGTTCGATTATCGGACTTGTCGTTGCTTTTTCAGGGTGTTAGTGGAAAAGTTTTGAATTTTGGCCTATAGGTTGATTTGGTCAACATTTATCTGAAATGACCTTGGATTATGATTTCATCTGCGCCGTCTAGACCAGAATATCATTTCGGGTGTGTGTGCATAGTTTGTTTACATAAATTGAACTCCAAATGCATTTCGAGTGGTAATTCGGAATAGTTTCTTCCTTTGATTCTACTGTCAAAAGCCTGCAAGTGGTGTATGCGATCTCTTCTTCGCGATCGTGAAGCCCTGTCATGAGATCGCGATCAGTCCTCCCAGCTTTCACTACGCGATTGTGATGTAGCTAGATTACTCTATGTGATCACGTAGTATCTGAATGCGATCTCGATGCTTTAGTTAAATATTCTATGTGATCGCGAACATTTGTGACGCGATCGCGATGTAATAAATCCTTACACATACCCCAAATATTATTTCAAAAAAAATTACATTTTCTCCTATTTTTGTGCAAAAAAACCCTCCCAAACACCATCCTAAGGCTGAGAAAAATCCCCTCGTTGTTGTTCGTTGATTCCCATGCATTTTGGGTAAATTCTTCTCCGTTTAATTTCTTAATTTCCTTAGTTTCCTCCATTTATGGCCTCAATTGATGAGGTTGATGAAATCATGCCATAATCCATATATTATTGCATAATTCTTCATTTTTTGAGTATATTTTGCTTCAAGTATCGTTAATACATCAATATTCCATTATTTAATCCGTAAAAATTGCATCTTTGACCCCTTTGTGGTCAAATCTAGACGGGCTATTTTGAAATCCTTCACGCACTCAAATTGTGCTCAATTTTGAAAAGTGGGTTCCTAACAAAGTTGGAAACCCCGTAGTGAAGTTTATTTTTCATTCCGGCGAGCAAGCCCTATGAGCCAGTTTTAGGCCCGATTATAGGCCCAGTCCGAAACTTAACATAAAATATACTGCTAGACTCGTATTAAAATATAGAATACTTTAACACAAGTTTTAGATCATTTGCAGCTCGTTCGGTATCAGTCGGAGTAAAATTCGTGAAATTACAGTGCTTAATTGTCGGATGACAGGTAGGCTCCGTGGGCCTATCTTTGGGCTTATAGCTTTAATAATTGTGCTAAATAGCATCCATAGGATGGGTATCTAGGTGTACATAGTGATCCTGTACCATTATTTTGTCCGTTCCATGATAATATTTATACTTTGGCATCTAATTAATATGATTCCTGTGACTTAAAAGGTGGCTAGATACTTGTGCAGGGCATAGGATATTGTTATTATATGATCACATGTTTATATATATATATTTGTTGATGTGTTGTGTATTCATGACACGAGAGGTTGGACCTATGTCTTCTATGAGAGTGCATTGGGGTTGGGTAAGTATCAGCACCTGAATATTGAACCATGATGGCTAGAGAATGATTTTGGTAATAAAGATGAATAATGACATAAATCAATAAATGGTTTTATTTAAATAATAATATAAATAATAATAATTTTACTATTTTTGACTCGATATTGTATTGAGAAGCCAGTAATACTATTTATACTTATTTTATCTTAGGCTTTACATCCTGGCATCGGGAAATATCATTTGACTAATAAATGCTAGGACTTTAGCTTGACTCCCTTCGGTAATGAGTACAACCGCTGACACTTGATTCTGTCGTAGTACGACAACGAGTACAACTTTTTAACACTTATCACATTTGACGGATGGAGATATTGATGATATAGTTCCATTAAGGACTTTTGGTGATATATGATATACAAGCATGGGACACCATGACTTTCCAAGTATGTCTTGATAAGATTATTGATATGAGGCACGAGATGTCAGAATTGAGACCATTGAGGCTCTGTGATTTGGAATGTGAGGTTATGATGACGTTAGAGATCATACATGGTGATATACCTTCATAGACCTTGCCTCCAGGCTTTTAAGCGACCGGGACGGGGGTAGGGGTATAGGACAGAGGAGAGATATACTAGGAATATTTAGGTTAGCCTTCTATGGATTCTGTCTGCTGGACCTATGGGTACCGAAGGAGAAACATACACAGGACTGGCTACTTCATATAATTGTATTTATTTTTCTACACCTATTTTCTACAGTTTACCCGTGGTAGTATGTGGATGCCTACGACTAAGCGTGTTTCTGTGTACGCTGCGCTTTTGTCTGGGGAACTTGTTAGCGTTTATATACATTACTTTATTATTCTTATTACTGCTTATTTGTTATTATTGGTTAATTGATACTTCATGTTATGTACTATATTGTGCCTTATACTATTATTCATTCATTTACCCTTTACTTGACGTTATCGATATACCGTCCATGTTCTCCTCCAGTACTTCTTTTGACTCCTGGTTATTGTATTATTATTCACATATACTATTGCATAAATTCTTGGTATGTTTTCCTCCATTATCTGAGATCCTGTTACGTGATGAGCTAGCGATACATGTCTACTTGTACTTGATTATTATTTGAGTAGCTAGCTTCCCTTGTTATATTATTTGCTACTGTGACCCCATTTATTGTATTCTTTTATTTACTACTTTTATTATTATTATGTGCTCAGTGGACCCTCGAAGCATATTGGGTACGGGTTGCTTCGGCAACTTGTCCTCATACTACACTTACACATATATAGATCAAAGTACAGGTGCCCGCCAGTGATTACAGATCGTTGTTTGTGCAGATTACAATTTAATCAGCGATTTAGGGTGAGCTTGACATCTAGATTTTCCTGTTCTCTTCAGCATTAGTATTTCTATTTGATCTCCATGCATTTCTGGATATACAGTTGTATTAGACATTTTGATTTTTTATTTTGTACTAAGTGGTTCATATTACATTGATATCGAGTTTTGGACATTTATTTGATTCTTTCACTTTCGTATTTATTCATCTACTAATTATTAAACTTTTTCTTTCTGCAATTGATATAGTAGTCCTACACTTCTGGTGCACTTTTGGCTTCGGACTACAGGGTTGGTTCTCCTATTGGTGGTATAGTAGGTGCCATCATGATCCAAAAAATCGAGTCGTAACAGTTGCCTAGCCTCTCACCCGAGCATGTTATAGATTTTTCTATAGAGGTTGAGCCGGAAACCAGGCACATTTCAATTGCACCTTATCATATGACTCCAGTAGAGCTCTGGGAGCTCAGTACTCAGTTTTAGGATTTGATTGCCTGAGGCTTTATCCATCCTAGTGTTTCCGTATGGGGTTCTCTATTGTTATTTGAGAAGAAGAAGGACGAGACTATGCACATGTACATTGATTATAGGCAGTTGAATAAGGTTACCATTCATAGTAGGTATCCTCTGCCACATATTGATGATCTCTTTGGCCATCTCCAAGGTGCTATAATGTTTTTGAAGATTAACTTGAGGTCAGGTTATCACCAATTGAGGATTCGACTGCCGATATTCCAAAGACTGCTTTTAGGACCCAGTATGGGCACTATGAGTTTTTGGTTATGTCATTTGGGCTAACTAATGGCCCAACAACTTTTATAGATCTCATGACTAGAGTTTTCAGACCCTATTTAGACTCCTTGTGATTATGCTCATCGATGACATTCTGGTTTGTTCCTAGAGTCGGAAACAACATGAGGAGGACTAGTGGGTTGTACTCTAGACTTTGAGGACTGAGAATTTATATACGAAGTTCTCAAAGTATGAGTTCTAGTTGGACTCTCTTGTATTTTTAGGGCATGTTGTATCTTCTGCAGGTATCAGTGTGGATCTAGTAAAGATTTTAGTAGTTCACGATTGGCCCCGGCCTACTACTCCCTTAGAGATTTTCAGTTTTATCTGGTTAGTTGGCTATTACAAATGATTTGTACCAGAATTTTCATTCATAACAATTCCTATAACTATATTAACCTAGAAGGATATTTCTTTTCGGTGGTTTAAGGAGCATGATCTAGTTTTCTGAGGGTGAAGGAGTGTGCCAGTGTTGTCACTTCCAGTTGAGGGTCAGCCGTATACAACTTATTGTAATGCCTAAGTTATTTGGTTGGGGTGTGTTTTGATGCAGCTGTGCAGAGTTATTGTATATGCTTCACGATAACTGAAGGTTCATGAGTGCAACTACCCTACCCATGGTTTGGAGTTAGCGGTGGTAGTCTCGGGCTCAAGATTGGAGGCATTACCTCTATGGAGTTCATTGTAAGATTTTCACCGACCACTACAGCGTGCAGTATATATTAAGCCAGAGAGATCTCAATCTGAGACAAAGAAGATGGGTTGAACTACTATTCGGGCAAAACAAATGTAGTTGCATATACCTTAAGACGGAAGGCAATTAGCATGGGTAGCTTGTCTTCGATATCTATTTTAGATAGGCCATTAGCCTTGTACATCCAATCTCTAGTCAACAGTTTGTTCAGGTTGGACATTTCAAATGCGAGTAGAGTTCTTGCGTATATTGAGGCTAGACCTACTCTATTTAACCAAATCCAATAGCGTCTCTATGAGGATACATCCCTGGTTCGTATCCAAGAGTTAGTTCTGAGAGGTAACTACAATAGTGTTCTGTTGGTTTAATGGTGTATTTTGGATGCGCAGTTGTGTTTGTGTTCCTAGAGTACGTGACTTGGTTCAAACTATTCTTTGCGAGGCCCATTATACCTGATACTCTATACATCTGACGTATAAAATTATGCAGATATTTGACAAAACACTATTAGTGATGTAGCTTGAGGTTTCATGTTACGAGGTTTGTTTTATTGTGCCTGAACTGTCAGCAGGTAAAGTTCGAGCACCGCAGACCAGGTGGTGTGGTGCAGCGACTCCCTATTACTGAGTGGAAATGGTAGAGGATTATCATAGACTTTGTTCTGTACTTCATCGTACTTCTAAGGGTCATAATGTATTTGGGTTATCATGGATTGATTGACCAAGTTTGCCCACTTTCTATCGACTTCATCAGCCTGTGTTGCAGAGAGTTTTGTTGTCTTATACATTCGAAAGGTTCTTTGCCTACAAGGATTTCCTTCTTCTATCATTTCAGACAGAGCCACCCATATTACTTCTAGATTTTGGAGGACTGTACAATGAGAGATGGGTATAGAGGTGTCTCTGAGTACTACTTTTTATCCACAAACCGACGGTAAGTCTGAGCATACCATTCAGGTACTTCAGGATATGCTTCGGGCTTATTTTTTTAATTTTGGTGGTAATTAGGACTAAAATTTCGCCTTGGCAAGGTTTTCATATAATAACAGCTACCATTCCAATATTCAGATGGCACCATTCGAGCCTTTGTATGATAGGTCTTTCAGATCGTCGATAGGTTGGTACAGTAGTGTTGAGGTTTGGCCTTAGACTTTGGATTTAATTTTAGATTCCACAAAAAGAGTTAGAGTTATCCAAGGAAGATCGCGGACAACACAGATAGGAAGAAGAGCTATGCAGATTGCAGACTTTGTCCTCTTGAGTTCAGTGTTGGAGATATGGTACTTTTGCAAGTTTCGCCCATAAAGGGCAGCATGAGGTTTGGTCGGAGGAGCAAGCTTAGCCCCAGGTTTATTGGGACATATGAGATTACTAAAGAGATGTCATTGTTGCTTACAAATGTGCCCTACCTCTATACTTAGCAATTGTTCACCTAATTTTCCACTTCTCCATGCTTTGTCGCTATATGCCAGACCCCTCCCATGCATTGCATCATGAGTCAGTTCAGCTGGACGGTCGATTGGCTTATGTGGAGAAGCTTGAGGCCATTATTGATAGGGATGTGAGACGTCTCAGGTCCAGGGATATTTCTATTGTGAGAGTTTGTTAACGCGTTTGAGGAGGCTACTTAGGATATAGAGAGAGATATGCAAGCCCAGAATCCTTATTTGTTTGGGTCTTAAGGTACTCCTGTCTTCTTAACTTTTGTGGATTAAAGTTTCTTTAGTGGTTGTTGTAATGACCCTCAGGTTCTTTTTGTAGTTTCCATAATTTTCTGGGTTTAAAATGTTCTAATAGCTGCCCCAAGTCCTTTGTGACTTCCTGGGACCGGTAGTTCGAATGCCTAGTAGTTCTTATACTTATCTCTATTTCTCTGTTTTGAGGTTTTAACCTTAGAATTGGGTCACTCGAGAATAAATTCCTTAGAAACACGTCTGGAATCGAAATTTGATAGTTTGTGAGCTTTGAAATGTGGACTTTAGTCTAGAGGGATCTTGGTTCGAGTCTTGGGGCTTTCAGTTACAGTGTTATACCGCTAGATTAAATTGATTTTTAGTTTAAATAATAATTATGGCATTGCTTAAATAAAAATAAAAGTATATGTTTTAGTGACTTCCTAAATATATTTTCAATAAGTATGAAATAATTTTTTTAATAATATAGTTCCATATATATTTATTTTACAAAAATATTATAGCTATTAATATTTTATCATAGATAGTGGGTCTAGTAGTTTTGAAAATTTATTATTTTAAGGGATAAATTTTATTTGAGATAATTTTAAACTAATTTTGATGTATTTAAAATATTGTAATTATTTTATAACGGTCTATGCAATATCCAAATACATTAATAATGAAATCTTGATAGCATGGAGGTGCCACGTGGAATCCACATAAGTTGCATGATGGCACCATCCCATGCAATCAACCGACATGGCTGATGATTCGATGTTAAGGATCCAATATATGTATAATTAGGCAATACTTTCACTATTGGAAAGTTTCCTGTTTTAGAAATCTTTCCATTTTTGGAAAGTTTTAAATTATTTTATATATAATTATTTATATTGTGTATCATTAAATTTGTTCCTCAATTTGTAAGTTAAAAATCTGAGGTTGGAATTATTAACTTCGTTCTCACCATTTCAAATACTTTCTAAATTCGTTTCCACATTTAATTTCTAAAATATAAAGTTTGTACTCTTAAATTTGCGGGTTGATATTTCACTCATTTCTTATTGGATTAAACTCAAATTTGAATCACGCGTTCCTCGAATTATGATCTATGCATTATTATTTGGATTAAACTCAAATTTGAATCACGCGTTCCTCGAATTATGATCTATGCATTATTATTTTATTTTTACTTTTCGGGCTTCGGGGCCCATGGGCTTATTTTTAACCCAAAATTTGACTCAAGCTTTTATATAGCAATATAAGTCTTGTCTTAATCATCTTGATTAGTGGATTACGTTTTTGCTAGCTTCATGAGATTCCGAGCTTGTTCGTGATTCTTGGATAACTCAGTGCGTCTCTCGAGGATACCGCTAGAATCTAGGTAGGCCACGACCTACTTCTTTTAGACTAGGTATTTAGTGATCTATATGTTCGGTAAATTACCATCTCGGAGCTTGGTTACTAGTTTGGAGCCCTGTTACTGTTATCACCTATGACTTTCTAAGTTGGCTTTTTCGCTTGTTATATACCCTGGTGCTACAAGGCCCTTTCTGCATGTTTTACGATGTCTCTAAAACGTAGTTGAGGTTTAGGAAGGGATTACACTAGTGATTAGAGATTAGTAGCTATCTCCTAAATTTTAGTTGATGGCTTTAGACCTGATCTATACTGCTGATTTGTTCTGTATCGTGAATATGCATTGGTATTTTAAAAGGTAACTTGGTTTTTGGCAGAATAATAATTGAAAATTTATTTCTTATACATTATATTTAGAAAACATAGTCCTTGACTAACTTGATTAATCCGATCAGACGCTTGCTTTTTTCCAGCAAAGGTACCGTTTATAGCTCAATCCGTAAGTTAACACTAGTTAGTACAACTTTTTTTGAATTTCATTTTCCACAAAAGTCGATATTTCCAATTAAATCTTCTTGTTACTAGAGGATAAATTATAGGAATAAATTCTTATTCCTTTCCTCTACATAGAAACCTTTCTTCCAAGTCATACTATAAGAGTCATTTATTACTTACAACCATCATTTTCTTTCTCAAAATAAGCTTGTCAAAAATAGAAAGCCATATCTTCATGAGTCTCGACATCCTCACGTAATGAAGAGAGCCAGGGGTTCTGGAGGGCGCTTTTTGAACACAAACAATATGCAGCAATCCAAGCTTTCATCTCCAAAGCACGATTTGTTTTAAGAGGTCTCGTAAAGAGCTTTCCATCGATCTTTCCCAGGCTTTCGAATCCTTTACCAATAGATGGGATCGATCAACTCAATTCACTCATTCCTGTCTTTACTTTTAAAGAAAAGAGCCTTAAAGAAAGCAGGAGGAATATGAGTTTATGATTAAACAACGAGAAGGATAGATTAATAATTGGCTGAGGGAAAAATCATTGTTGAAATCTTCCACCATTTTTCTGTTGGGAATCTTACCAACATTGCCTCGTGGATCAACTGTCTCTAAGCCTTCCTTGAATGCTTGAAGGATTTCCCTCGTCCAATGTTGTAGCTGGTTTTCAAATAGAAACTCCAATTTCACTTTCTGCTCGTTAGGAGAACTATCAATGGATTTGTTTCCGGGAGTCGAGGTGGAAGTAGATGGGGACTGGGGAGAATAAAAAACCTCCTTATTGGAATTGGTCTCATCCGATGCATGACCGATGAGGGAGGGGAAGGTCATAGTTACAAAAACTTGACCAGAATTCCTCCACTACGGATGGACTGATCTGAAGAGCAGAGACTTGATTCGATATTTACATTTGCTATAGGTTAGGGCTTCTATCATGCTATTCTATTTCTATAAAGAGGTAGGCGACAAAAACAAGGGATCTTTCTCGCTATGGATAGTTGTTGTTTGCAAGAAGTATCTATTCCGATTTATCCTTTCAATAATTATATTGAATAAAGACAAATTGATCCACTGGTATTTCGATGCTCGATCTCTACTCCTTGAAAGCTCACTCACAATCTATGGCTCACTTAGGGCTAGAAAGATAGGATTCTTCATACAAAGCCAACCAGGAACCTTCTTTCCAAACTCACTCGACACACCTTCGACAACTGCGTTCATGAGCAGTGCGGAGCTACTTTCTCACACAATCTGATCATACTTTCTCACTACCACTGTATTATTTTGGATACTGCTTATACGGTGACAATAAGATTTTTACTGTGACTTTGGATTCGCCTACGTGGATGGACTTGTGTTTTTCACTGAGATACAATATACGGGTTGAGCTTGAATTTTGATATTTACTCCTTGATGTCCTAGTTGTTTTTTACAATAATTTTATAAGTGGGATCGAATCCTTTCACAGGCCTTTAGCCCTAGGTCGCTATGCCTTGGGCATGTTGCACATCCTAGGAGAGGGGTATACAGGGAGACTAGTAGTATACAGAGATGTCTCCTTTGGGTCCTTCCTGTCGTGGCTAGTGCCAAAGAGGGTGTGTGCGAACACTTATTTACTTTTTTCAGCATCCCTTTGCATTGTATATTTTGAGCTTTCCTATACTCTTCAAGCTTATGGGGAAGCCCGTTGGGTTACTTATATGTTGATATGTTTTGTTTACTTTATAGGCTTGTGTGTTACCTTCCTAGAGGTTTTGGTTATTTCCTTACTTTATTTGCGGATAGATTATTCCGTTACCTCGCTTGTATATTTTTTTATGGTTCTTCTTTATGGTGGTTACATTGGAGCTCCGATATGTATTGCATTGTTCATGATTTACCTGTGGCTTAGGTTCACTTGTGTGTTATTGCCTTATTCGTTATTGATATCACTTTACCTTGCTTACACTTACTTTTATGATGTATACTAGGTACCCTTTATTTTTGGTACTTATGCTACACTTATGCATATTTTTGTGATGCATATCCTGGTACTAGTCCTAGGGAGGACGTGATCGTGCGAGGTAATTTGGAGCTATTCAAGAGATACAATGAGCAATTGGCGTTCTTGCTGATCAGTTCTCCTTCTGTCATCAAAGTTGTCCTAGTTTCAATTCAGGATAGTTGTCTTGTAAATTTTGCCTCTTTCAGAATTGTATTTGTACTATTTTGTATATAGATGCTCTACAACCACGATACCAGGTTCTATGGATTTACTTTCTGTTTATGTACTACTGTGTCCTTCTTCTATTTCTTCTCTTCATCTTTCTTTTCTCTTTTCTTTTGGCACTTGGTGCTGGTCCATTGCTTAACACTCTGGGTTAGGGTTAAACTTGTCTATAGGTGGGATGTAGGCACCATCACAACTTTATTTCAGTTTGTGATAAGACAACGAACCTCTGTGGTCATTTCATGGGCCACTCCACGGATTGTGGAATTAATCCATGATCTCTTGAATGGTTCATGATTTGATTTCAAAAATCAATTTCAACAGGCCACATTTGACGAATGGCTTGGCAATTCATAGACCAGTTTTATCGGTCGTAGTCCCATTCCACGGATCACAAGGCTAGATTTTAAACTTATTTCAAAATAATCCTTAAATTTGTTCGGAACCTCCTAAACACAATGACACATGCACATACACTAATTTTAATTTTGGATGTAATGAAATTATTCAAAGACGAATTTATTGTCTTCTTGATTCGATATCCACGAAGAACTAAATTCTAAATTCAAACCTCTCAAATTACCCTGTTTAACACAAAACTTCATACCGAGGACTCCAAAACCTACGAGAATTGCATTAATAAGTCAATTCTGGCATAACTCGACTACAAGGGATAGTAAAATCATCATTAGGCATGAAAATATTAAAAATGACCAAGAGGCTCATTACATTATCCACCACTAAAAATCATGTTCATCCTCGAACATAAAAAAAGAGAGATCATCTGAAATGTCAAAAAGTTGGAGATATCTACTACTTATATCTGACTTAATCTCCTACGTAGATTCCTCAACCAGACGATGCCTCTACTGAATCTTAAAAAATTAACTAGAGGTCAAAAAATGTATATTAGACATTATCTACCTCATATTTAGTATTTTTATTATCTTTATGAGTATTATTCTATAAATTATTTTAATATTTGGTATTTTTATGTATAAAATTAAAATTTTATAAAAATAAAAAATTTAGAGAAAAAATAAATTAAAAAATAAAAGATTGTAGAAGAATATCAAGTAGGCAGCTTGATGGATTGAAATGAATATAATAATAATATTTATATATAAAGTTTTCAATTGAGTTTTGACTTACCTTGGACACGTGAATGTTGAAGATTTTGAGCAATAGCGGAGCACCAAGTTGGTTAAGGATTGTGCTTCGAATTTTTTTTTCCAGTTTATTTTGGACTCAGTTATTTTATCTGAGTCCTTTTCTTACACCTATAAATATTTTGTAAATTCAAGTTTTACATAACATTGATTTAGAGAGAGCTAAGAGCCGCCGGCTAGATGACATTTGTTGTTCTTTTCTTCATTATATTTTATTTATTTATTACTTTTGAGATTGATTTCATTCTTCTTTCATTATTCCTCTAATTTACCACTTTATCATTGTAAGTATTTTTACTATGAATTCTTTCTTTATTTTTAATATTATTACTGCAATTATGAATAGCTAAATACCACAACTATGGTTGTGGGAATAATGATGAATTAACAAACTATGTTAAAGGACTTAATAGCTTTAAACCAGTATGCATGCATGTATTATTATTCTCTTCATTTTGATTACTTTTTAATAGTGCACAATGTTACAACTCACCTTAAAACTTACTCGCTCGAGATAGAGGCTGAAAACAGAAAAAGAGAATAAACAACGAAGATTTAATGTTATCAACCTTCATCTAATAACTTGAGCTATAACACGGATAGTTTATCTGAGATCATAAGGTTAGTATGTAAAACACTAAAAAGATCGGAAGGAGATGAGTGATATCCATCTAATAGGGGCGAGATCATATAGGTGAACCTAACTTGTCAAATCTTGCACACTAAGCACTGCAATAAATTATTAGTACGTAGTACCTAGTAAGTTATGAAATCATGGGGAGTGCAACCCCGGTGCCTCAATAACCATTGTCAATCAACACAATAATTTTCTAAATCTGGAAAATTCACTTTATTTACATTCAGAGGTTATCCCCCTTGGAGTTAGCAACCATAAGTTGACTCAATCTTTATTAGTTAATTCCTTTCATATTCTCTGTGGGATCGGCCCCAATCTTGTTGGATGTATATTTGAACAATGATCGATTTATACTTTTTTATTGAGTTGTAAGTCTCAGAGTATCAAATTTTAGCGTCATTGTCGAGGAATACCATTTATGAATAGTCTATTAGGTTTATTTCAACTTA
The DNA here is from genome assembly GCA_039654485.1 of Withania somnifera. Lineage (NCBI taxonomy): Eukaryota > Viridiplantae > Streptophyta > Magnoliopsida > Solanales > Solanaceae > Withania > Withania somnifera. Next base: position 13,994 of record JBDJHY011063293.1, read on the forward strand.
TAGTTGTTATTTTTAATTTTTTTTTACTATTTTTATTTTATTTTAAGTGATTTGGCACATTATCATAATCTGTATTTTATTGTACCTAAATTAAAAAATTACATTCCACAGATAAGGACTAAGGAAGGCAAGATGCAACATCTATTGCTTAGTTTCTTTA
>JBDJHY011063404.1:0-13879 GCA_039654485.1 Withania somnifera
TTATACCTAATTTAATACACTATTATAAATTCTTAATTGATACTTTGGATATAAATCATTACTTAGCTTTGTCAAGTAAACTAATTGAATATATAAGTCCTTGTGAGATTGACAATTCGGGTTGCAAAAACCATTATATTACTCATACGACCACATGCACTTGCATGTGCGTTTGGATGCAACAGCAATAAAAAGTGCAACAACTATCTTCTGTTCCTTTAGTACAATCGTGCAATATAGGCACTGTCAGTGATAAATCAATACCGGGCTCTTTATCGCAACTGCTCTAGCTAGGACTGATGGCACTAAAGATTGGTACCTCCTATATAAAGTTGGAATCCCAAATTTTATGTTGTTCTTTATGTTTTATCTTCTTCGTCTAAAGCTTCAAAACATCCATTAAGTTACTTGGGACTTCTCATAAGCTCGTGGGTGACTTTGCAAATGTGATTTTTCGATTCCCCCTTAATTATTGGTAGGTTTCTATATTAATTCTACAAAATTTCACCAAAAAGTCCCCAACTTATTCAAGTTAATTTCTTTACCTTATTCCTTGATTTTAAGTTTTTTTCTTGCTCGGTTTAGCTTTAAATTTTGGGTATAACTTCCTTATGATATGGAGAATTTTTTGTTAGCTTGGATTCGTTTTGTGTATTGTTGGACTCGTATGAACATATGGATAATGTTTTTTTACAGTAGCGATCTTCAGAGTTCTTTTGTACACTTTTGGTGATTTAGAGTAGTTTGAGTATCTTCGACACTATATTTGAGGGCTTGTACGGAGGATGGGTAAGTTATACTTATGATAGTAGACTAGGTCTATATGGGAGATAATTGTGATAAGTACACATCCTTTCTTTGGAAATTCTAGGTTGGAACCCATGACCTTGTCTACTCCTTTAGTCTGCTCTTTAACTTCTTATGGTTGTAGCTTTTGCGATTATAGTTACCCTATGTGAGTGGTCTTTCCTTGAGTCTAGAACATAGATTATGGGTCTTATAAAAAATATCCATGAGTCTGGGATATTCGTCTTGGTTGGTTATGCTTATTGAAGAATTTGTGCCTTGGAAGGGCCAGAAGATTATTGTAGTATCATTATTGAGCATATCGTCATGTAAAACTAGTTTGACACATTGGTTTTTGTCCAAGATTACAGCGTCAGTGATTTTGAAACCTTGCAGGCTTTATTATCTTGTTTTTAGTGTTATTAGCCTAAAATGAGAATAAATTGTGATATTAACTAGCTTTGATGAAAAATGATAATTTTATATTGATTTCTTTATTGAATTATTACTAACTTTGATGCAGCCAATAGCTAGACATTGATACTATTTTGAATATAGTCTTAGTCGTATATAGACTCGACCCTTTACATTGATTCCGATATAGTCCAATTAGAGATCTGAATATAGCTTATGCTTATCTGAGTTACATTTATGTCACCTACATTCACTATTTTTGTTATGTAAGTACAATTTACTTTATGATTTAGTTGTATATGTTCTGCATTGGACCTTTTTGATTTGGGCTTTCGGGTGACTAGAAGAGGGGTATACGGGGGAGTAGAGGTGTACAGGTTGAGGCCGTGCATATAGTTCTACCTATCGCACTCCAGTTTGCCATAGAAATATACTGGTTTATTTACCATCATTTTATTATATCATGCATACTTTGGTTTTTAGTGTTGTTGTTCATACTCTCTGGTAGGATGGGGTACCGTAGGGTTTGCATTCATAATTTTTTGGTTATTTATTTATTTTCCCTATGTTGATATATATTAATTTGGATGAAAGGATCTTGCAAGGTCCTTAGATCCCGAGGGATCCTGGGCACGTTTGGAATTTATTTTACTAGTGGTATTTAGCTAGACTTATCTCAGGGACTTCTTTCATTCCTCTCTTTATGAATATACTTCTTGTAGTCATCCTTCTTTATACATTCCTTATTTAGGGTAACCGATACATTGCCACTTCTGTTATTTATTATATCTATTATTAGCTGAGCATGGATTTAGCATTCTTTCACTTGTTTGCCTAGATCTTCCTGATCATAACTAGTTTCACTTATATCTATTTATGTATATTTTCCTATCTTATATTTGAGAGAATACAATGACACCATTAGGAATCCACCTCCTTTAACTTCTAATTTGAGTTGGTATCGTAGTTGGTCTCTCAAAATCTCATTTATTCTATTTCATTTTCCTATAGATGGTAATTACATGATTTTTGGCTGCTTTAGGAGATTACAAAAATATTACACTTATAAATCGACAACTTTAGCATATAGTAGGATAGCAACCACTACGGGTGTAGGGACCAGCTACATTCTCTTCCCTATTTATATATATTCCTGCCTTGTCGCTTGAGACAAGAGGTTTTTTAATGTATTTGTTGGGTATGTCGAGCCAATTGACTGGTGGAGTTCTTGCTTCATCCCCATCTTCTTTCAACCCAAGTGTGCCATCAACACCTAATATTAATGGTTTAGGTATTCCACTATCAGTGTCAGCATTTCATTATCATGTGCCTCCACCACCAGTTCATCCATCCTTAGCACTTTTTTGTCTTCTCTATCGTTGGTTCCACCTGTTGTATCTCACCCTCCTATGTATGACTTGTATTAGAAAGCGTTGGTTAAATTTTTTAAATTTATTTCCCTTAGGTTCATTGGTTAACTGGGAGAGCATCCTAGATATTTCATCATCAAGTATTAGTAAGGGTTACATAACCTCGGTGTGATTGAGTCTCACAGTGTTGATTTTTTTGTTTATTATATGGCCAGTGTCATCAAGCTGTGGTGGAGCTCTTATTATTTGACTATATTAGCATATTAAATTCCTATCACTTGGAATTTCGCTCATAATGCATTTCTAGAGAGCTAAATACCATGTGTCATACATGACCATAAGAAGGATGATTTCTTGAGACTTGGGCAACGTTTTATACCAGTTTCTAAGTGTAAGGCAGATTTTTTTGATTTACTACCTATGTTGCTAGTTATATCACTTCTGAGGTAGATATGTTCTATTGTGTTGTTCGTGGTATGGGCCCGTATATTTGTGACAAAGATGAGGTATTGCTTGTTACTAGGTCATCTTTTTAGACTATTCTTGAGAATACCAATTCTATGGAGGAGATTTAAAGAGTAGAAGAATCCCTGTCATTAGGGTTGCTTCAGTGGTAGAGGTTACGATTCATAGGATAGGACCTTTTATCAGCCACAATAACATAGGCGGTCTAGTCTCCCTATTCAAGAATCTATGCAAACTTCTGGTATTGGTTCTTCAGGCCATGGAAGCCATTCTTGTTTATCTGATTCTTTTCTCCTAATTCGTCCTTATGGGCCTTGTTATACTTGTGGTTCTATGGGTCGTATTTTAGTAGAGTTTCCTTATAGGGGTGCTATTCATCTAGTATTCATCTAGTTGCTCGACCTAAAGCTTCTCCAACACCTATTCCTACAAAGCCTATTAAAGTCATGCCACCTCAGGGAAGAGGTGAAAATGCTACAGGTGTGGCCCTCCTAAGAGTTGTAAGGGTAGTTTCCGTGAGGAGCCATGGTGGTGGTCGCCCATATATCTATGTGGTCTATCGTAAACACAAGGACGATTCCTCTAATGTTGTTATTATAGGTACTGTTTCTATTTATTATCAGTTAGCATCGACTTTGTTTTATCCAAGATCTACTTGCTCATATGTATCATCTTATTTTTCCTCGTGTTTGAGTATGATTAGTGATTCTTTGCATGTGCATTTATTTTTCTCCACCTAATAGTTTATTCTTTTTGGATGGTGTATTGATATCTTATTCTATGGTTATTAGGTATTTTGAGTCTTAGGCTAATTTTATTCTATTGGACATAGTTAACTTTGATGTGATTCTGGACATAGACTGGTTATCCCCTTACATTGTAGCCATGGATTTTTGTTCCAAGAGCTAGACCTTAACTATGCCTAGTATGCCCCAATCATGTGGTAGGGTTCGGTTAGTTAAACACTGGTAGGGATTATTTCTTTCTTTCAGGATCGTTGCCTAGTTTTTCGAAGTTGTTTAGAAAATCTTGCATATGTTAGCGATGTTAGCATTAATTTTGCGACTCTTGATTCTATACTTGGTATGAGTTGACTATATTTATGTGTTTCCCACCAACCTACCTAGCCTATCACCTATGTGAGTCTTTGATTTTGGTATTGAGTTAGAGTCGGGCACTGGGCCTATTTTTATTGCTCCTAATTGTATGGCACCTGCTAAGTTGATTGAGCTCAAGAATTAGCTTTAGGATTTTTTAGATAAGCGATTTATTCAGTTCAGTGTTTTTCCATGGGATTCTCTTATTCCGTTCATAAAGAAGGATGGGACAATATATATGTGTATCATCCATAGACAACTTAATGGTATGAAAATGAAGACTAAGTATTTGATGCCTCATAATAATTACTGGTTTTACAATTTTTCGACCATATTTTCCAAGATTAATTTAAATTTAGGTTACCATCAGTTGGTGATTAAATTTGAGGATATCCCAAGACAGTGCTTAGGACTTAATTTGGTAAATATGAGTTCCTTGTAATGTATTTTTGGTTGACTAATGCACCCTCAACTTTTATGGATTCGATGAACCGTATGTTTATGCCCTATGTTGATTCTTTAGTCATTTTGTTCATTGAAGACATTTTTGAGTATTTTAGGAGTAGGGAGGATCACGAGTGACATTTGAGGATAGTGCTATAGACTTTCATAAACTATCAATTTTTTTCCAAGTTTTCAAAGGTTAAGTTTTGGATTGAGTCAGCTATATTTATTAGAAATGTGGTGTCCAAAAAGGGTATTAGTGTTGATAAAACTATGATTGCAGTTGTCCGTGATTGTCCTAGATCGACTACTCCTACTGAGATTTGCGACTTTTTGGGTCATACATGTTATTACCTCTCTTTGTTAAGGGATTATCTTCTATTTCTATACCTTTAACTATATTTACTCGAAAGGATGTTCCTTTCTAGTGGTTAGATGAGAATGAGAGTTTTTTTCATAGGCTTAAGAGTAGTTTGACTTCTGCTCTTGTATTGACATTGTCAATTGAGGGTTAGAGTTTTGCATTTTATTGTGATGCCCTGGTATTGGTTTGGATTGTGTTTTGATGCACCAAGGTGGTATGATTGCCTACTTCTAGACAACTTAATGTCATATAATAACCACCTCATCCATTACTTGGAGTTGGCGACATTAGTCTTTATACTTAAATTTGGCACCACTATCTTTATGGATTCCATAGTAAGATCTTCACCAATTATCACAATCTTCAATACATTATGAGTCAGAGGGGTATTAATAATTTCCAGTGCATATTATTGAGTTATTAAAAGACTATGAAATTTCTTTCTTGTATCATTGAGCAAGGAAAATGTGGTAGTGGTGGCCTTGAGTTGGGAGGTGATAAGTATGGTTTGCTTCACAGCCTTATCAGTTTCTGAGAGGTTTTTAGATTTGTATGATCAGTCCTTATCTAAACATTTTGTTTTACTTGATACTTCAAATCAAATCATGTGTTTGCTTGCATTAAGACTCGTTCTTCATTGATATATCAAATTCAGCAGAGTCATCTTAAGGATCCAGAATTTGATGAAATTTATGATTAGTTGTTGAGGGTTGAGCGCCATAGTGTTTCTTTGGGTATATATGGCATTTTGAGGTCGATGGTCTTTTTTTTATTCCTAGAGTTGGTGATTTGATTCAGATGATTCTTTGTAAGGCCTATAGTTCTCATTATTCCATCCATCTAAGAGAGAGTAAGATGTATATATACTTGAGATAGATTTATTGGTGGAGATGCATGAAGAGGAATATAGATGAGGTTGTTTCTTGAAGATTGAACTATAAACAGGTTATGTTTTAGCATTGAAGACCAGCTGGATCGATGAAACAACTCCCTATTCCCAAGTGGAAGTGGGAGCAGATCACCATGGATTTCATTTCTTATTTTCCTCAGACTCCTAGTAGATATGATTCAACTTGGGTCATTTTTGAAAAGCTAGATAAGTATGCTTACTTTATTCGGCTCATACATATTATAGTGCGGAGAAGTTAGCCTCTAATTATCATAAGCAAGTCATTCGATATCATGACATACTGATTTATATCATTTCAGACTGTGGTAATCAGTTTACTTCTAAGTTTTGCAGAGCGATTCAGCATGGTATGGGTATTGAGGTACACTTGAGCACAACTTTTTCATCCCCAGATAGATGATCAGTTTAAGAGGACTATTTGGTTCTTGGAGGATATGTTGAGGGTCCATTTTCATAATTTTGGCAGTACTTGGGATCATCATATGGCTTTGGAGGAGTTTTTGTATAACAACAACTACCATTCTAGCATAGATGGATTCTATTGAATCTTTGTATGGTAGGTAGTGTCTTTTTCCTATTGGTTGGTTTGATGGATTTGAGTCCACATTGCAGTGTATGATCTACTTCGATATGCCTTAGATAAAGTTTGATTGATTCAGGATAAACTAAGGGCTTCCATATTAGGCAAATAATCTATTCATACCACCATCTTCATTACTTGGAGATCAGTGTTTGTTATCATGTGTTCTTGCGGTTATTTCCCATGATGGGTATGATGAGTTTCGAAAAGAGGGAAAAGCTTAGTCCTCAATATATTGGCCCAGTTTAGATCCTTGATCAGATTGGTAGTGTTTTTTATAAGGTTTCTTTGCCTCCTATATTTTTAGTTGTGCATCTAGTATTTCATATTTTATGTTGAGATTTTAATCTTATGTTGAGTTGCATGTTCTTTGGTATGATTTGATTCAGGTTGATGAGGGTCTTCGGTTGTTGAGAATCTAATGTTGGTTTTTGATAGAGATGTTAGACAGTTGAGATCTTATGAGATTTCGATTGTTGAAGTGCAGTAGATGTATTGGACCATAGAGGAGGCCTCTTGGGAGATCAAGAATTAGTTGAGATCTTAGTATCCTCACCTCTTCGAACCTTCAGGTATTGCCTTGTTTTGACTCTTATGTATGAATGTATTTTTAGTAGTGGATATTGTAATGACCCTTACCTTTAATTTAATGATATTGCATTTAATTTCATTTTAGATCTTAGCAGTAGCAGTCCTATGTATTTTATGGTTTATCTGGACTAGTGGTTTTATTCCCGGGTCGTTCATTTAGTTGATATGTTTATTTTCCTATTTTAGAGATTTTAGTGTTGACATCATAGTCTTTAGTCAACATTCTATGAAAATAAACTCGAAATCAAATTCTGGTAGTTCGTTAGCTCCGAAACATAGATTTTACTCTAGTCGGAATATTGTTTGAGTCTAGGAGCTTTAATTTTGAGTTTCTGCTATTTTATGTATTTATGTGCTTTATATTGCCTAAGTGGAACTTTAGTAGTCATAATTTGATCGAAGCCTCAGATTGAAAGTCTGACTGTGTTGTCGGCTCCGTAATATCAATTTTAGGTTAGTTGAATTTCTCTTTCAGGTTCAAGACCAACCAGGCTCAATTTGAGTACATGTTTGGAAAGTTGGAGCTGGTGCAAAGTATTGATTTGGTCAACATTTTATAAAAATAACCTTTGATTGGTATTTATTGTTCTCTGTTGAATCCATAATATCGTGTACATGGAATTGGAATATTTGGTTTATACATATTGGACTCTATTTTGTCCTAGAGATATAAAATATATCTTCTAAAAGTTTCACATTTTCATTCTTGGTACACTTATTTTAGCGTGATCGCAGAGTTGACGTGCTATCCTGTTGTTTCTTTATTTTACACTTTTAGAGAAATTGCGGAATGATGGAGTGATCTCTTTAACTTGAATTTTCCCATATTAGCACGATCGCACTTTACCCACATCATCGACTCTAATTCCCTCCCACACTATTTAGCGCAATAGTGCCTCAATAGCAGTGTTAGCGATAATCCTCAAATTTACCCACCTACGATTTCTTTAGCATGACTGTTCCATTTAGGCACCATCCACGCTAAAGAAATTGCAAGGCTCTTAATCGGGATCGCTCTAGCCAATACCAACGATACTAAAGACTGGTACCTCTTATATATAGTTGGTATACCGAATTTCCAGCTATTCTTTATGTTTTGTCTTCCTCTAACGCTTCAAAACCTCTATTATATTACTTGGGACTTCTCAGAAGCTCATGGGTGACTTTGGAATTGTGATTTCTGTCATTTCCTATCAATTATTGGTAAGTTTCCACTTTAATTTTCCAAAATTTCACCCAAAAATCCCCAAATTCTTCAAGTTAATTTCCTCACTATATTCCTTAATTTCAAGCTTGTTTCTTTCTCGATTTAGCTCCAAATTTTGAGTATGAATTCCCCATAATGTGGGGAATGTTTGGATACCTTTTGTTTAGAGTTTCGGGATTGTGGGACCATAAGACTGTTTTGACCTTTTACCCTGGCTTTTTCCATACCTTTATAGGTATCATTGGACTCTTATTAACATCTAGATTATATTTTGATAGTTGTGTAATCTTTGTAGTTTTTGGAGAATTTTCGAAGATCTAGAGGAGTCAGACCATCTTCAACGTTGTATTTCGAAGCTTCTCTATAGAGGTAAGACAGGCCATGCTAACGATCTTAGATTGTGCCTGTATAGGAGATAATTATGATAAATAGACATTCTTGGGTTGGGATTTCTAGGTTGAAACTAATGACGTTGTCCATTTTTTTAGTCCATTTTTTGACTTTTTATGGTTGTTTCTTTTGTAATATTAGTTACCATATGACCCTTAGGTGTCTTTCCATGAGTCTAGAACATAAATGGTGGCTTTAATGAGAAATTTTTCATGAGTCCCCATATATTCAGCTTAGTTGGCTATGCCAGCTATAAAAATCCGTGCCTTGGCAGGCAAGCATGATTTTTGTAATATCATTATGTTTGAGCATTCATCATGTATACTGATTTGATGCATTAGTGTCTAATGTTTTTGGCCAAGAGCCCAACGTCATCGATGTTAAAACCATGAATGGCTTTATTAGCCAGCTTTCAGTATTATGAGCCTAAACTGAGAATAAATTATGTTATTAACCATTTTATATTGTAAAAGGATAATTTGAGATTGATTCATTTATTGAGGTGCTATTAGGCTTGGTCGTGTCCCAGAGCTAGATGTTGATGCTATTTCGGATAAAGTCTCAGCCACGACTAGACTCAGTCTTTGACATTGATTCTAATATATACCAGTTGTTGATCAATATACATCTTATGTTTATCTGATTTATACTTATGACACCCAATATTCATTTTTATGTTATGTAAGTATTGTTTACTTTATGAGTTAGTTCTATGTGGGCCGCAGCCACCCATTGACCATGTCGATCGAGGCTCATGGGTGATCAAAGGAGCAGTATATAGGGGAGTAGAGGTATATGGGTCAAGGACTTCCATGTGGTTCTACTTGTCAGAATCGAGGATTATTGTAGGAATGTACAAGTTTACATATTATCAATTCATCATATCATGCATACTTTATTTGTTAGTGTTGTTTTCTGTTTGTACTCTTTGGGACGATGGGGTACCTGAGGATTTACATTCATTCTTATGTGTTGATTTATTTATTTATTTACTTTATGTTGATATGTATTATTAAGGATGAAAGGATCTTACGGGGTCCTTAGATCTCAAGGGATCCTTAGTACATTAGGAATTAGTTTTACTAGTGGTATTTTACTAGACTTATCTCATGGCTTCCTTTATTGCCTCTCTTTGTGATTATACTTTTTGTAGTTATCCTTCTTCATACTTCTCTTTTTTGAAGTTACTGGTATATTGCCACTTATGTTATTTATTGCATCTATTATTAGATAAGAATGGATTCAGGTACTTTCTTTCACTTGTCTTCCAGAATCTTCCTTATCATGACTAGTTTCTTAGGATATTTACTTGTCTTGTCATGTTAGATAGTGCCTATTGTGATTATTTTTTGACTTCTGCGGCCTATTTACATTATCTGTCAATTTATCTACTTTATTTCTTATAAATTCCTAGTAGGTATAGCCTACTCGATACTCATTGTTTTGGTACTCCTACTACACTTCTGCATCATTTTTGTATATATCCTAGTATGAGTGGTCAGCATTGATTTTTTATCAAGACTTGGATCTATTTACTGAGGTAGAGCACCAGTCCTAGCATTCGAGTTGATTGTTAATCTTTGGTTATCATCTATTTTTTGTTATTGTATCGAGAAATATATTGTATTTTTGTTTTTAGACATTATTCTCTTGTATTTGTGGCTCATTTTGTTTTGATATCAAGTTTTGGGGTTTTTATTTGACTTATTATAGATTTATCTTATTCTTGTTCATCCTAGAGTAGAAGGGTAGTCATTCATTTCCTAATTGTTGTTTCATCTCATACCTTAAGACTAGGTAGCTTATTTCTAAGGGTGTATTTATCATCTCATTTAGGTAAAGATACAAAAATCTTAGATCCTACTCTCTAGTCAATCCCAGTCTTATGCAATTTCCCAGTAGCTTTCGTAGACTATCTATTTAGAGTCCCACTAGATAGGGTGATAGCTTTTTTAATAAACCTCCTTCTAGGTCTTAGCCCATATCTATTCCTCCATATAGTATGGCCTCAATGGAGATCAAAGAGCTAAAGGATTAGTTAAAGGATCTTTTTGATAAAGGTTTCATTAAACCAATGTATCCCCATGATGTGTGCTAGTTTATTCATGCTTAAAAATATGGGTCACTATGGATTTGTATAAATTACTGTAAATTGTACAAGGTCTCTATCAAGAATTAGTATAGTGCCCTAGACTTAATTACCTACGCGATCAGCTTCAGGACGCTAGCTTCATCTCTAAAATAGACCTCAAATCCAGGTATCATTACTACAATGTCAGAGAATATGACATTCTAAAGACAACTTTCATAAAAGTGTATGGCCATTTTGAGTTTGTGGTTATGTCTTTTGGACAAAAGAATGGTCCTACAGTTTTTATGTATCTTATGAATAGGGTATTCATGCAGTACTTGGACTCATTTGTGATTGTGTTCATAGATGATACTCTGGTTTACTATAAAGTGAGTCAAATCACGTAGAAAATTTAAGGATTGTTTTATAGGCCCTCCAGTACCATAAGTTACATACCATGTTTTCCAAATATGAATTATTGTTGAGATCAATTTCCTTTCTTAGGCATGTTATCTCTAGTGAAGGTATTCAGGTTGTCTTTCATAAGATAGATGTAGTAAAGAACTAGTCTATACCTATCTCTCCTTCATATGTTCATAGATTTCTGGGTTTAGCAAGTTATTATATGATATTTGTTGAAGAATTTTAATCTATTGCTTTACGATTAACCAGATTGACTTAGAAGGAAGTCAATTTCTACTGGTCAGATAGGTATGAGAAATATTTTTGGCAATTAAAAGATAAGTTAACCACTTCTGCAGTGTTGACCTTGCCAGATTGTACAGACAGGTTTATAGATTATTGTGGTTCTTCAAAAGTAAAAATCAGTTGTGTGTTCATATAGATTGGAAAACTGATAGCTTATGCCTCGACAACATAAGACCCATAAGAAGAACTATCCCAATCATGACCTTGAGTTACTGGCAGTTGTTTTTTCCTTGAAGATTTGGAGACATATTTGTATGGTGTCTGTGTGAATGTTTTCACTAACTATAAGAGCTTGCAGTATGTGTTCAACGAGAGAGAGTTGTATCTTTTCTACAGAAAGTGGCTAGAGTTGTTGAAAGATTATGACATGATGTGCCTTACCATCCTAGTAGGGAAAATGTCATTGTTGAGGCTTTAAGTAGACTATATATGGGTAATGTGTCCAATGTTGAGGATGATAAAGAGTTAGTTACTGATGTGCACCAACTTGATCACTTGGGTGTTCTTCTTGTTGATACATATGATGGTGGTATATTGGTCCATAATTGTTTTAGAGTCGTTCTTTGTAATTGGTGTGAAATAAAAGTTGAGTTATGATCTTATTTTGATAAAGTTAAAATATATAGTCCTTAGGAAATAGATTAAGGTTTTCTCCCAAAGGGGAGATGGAATACTTCTCTACCAGGGCAGATTGTGTAGTCCTATTTTTGATGGGTAAAGACAAAGATTATAAGAGAGACCTATATTGTTATATATTTAATTCATAAAGGTTCCACTAAGATGTAAAGGGATATGAGAGAATTGTATTATTATGGTGGAATAAAGAAGGACATTGCTGAATTTGTGGTTAGGTGTTTGAGTTGTCAGTGTCTTAAATTTTAGCATGTAAGGATAGGTGGTATGATCCTAGCATTTTATATTACTACCTTGAAGTTGGAAGTAACCAACCTAGAATTTGTGATAGGGTTCTATTACACTGTGTTGAAACATGACTTTATTAGGGTAATTATTTACAGGATGACCAAGTCAACCAACATCTTTGCCAATAAAAATTCCTACAAAGCAAAGGATTGTGCTATATTATATATCCCAAAGACTATTAGGTTTTATTGGAATTAGTTGTCCATTATTTCAAATAGAGGTACCTAGTTAAACTCTTAGTTCTGGAGGTTATTTTAGAAAAGTTTGTGGACTAAAGTGAATCTTAGCCCAACTTTTCACCCTCAAATAGAAGGTCAGGTAGAGCTTTAAATTTAGACATTGGGGACATTTTGGGAGCATGTTTCTTAGATCCAATTGTAATTTGGATAATCATTTATCTTTGATAGAGTTTTCCTATAACAATAGTTATCATGCAAGTATTCAAATGATCCCTTATGAGGCTCTACATAGAAGGAAATGTTGATCTCCCGTTGGTTTGTTTGAGGTTAGAAAGGTCACTTTGATTAGTCCAAACTCAGTTTGTGATGCTATTAAGAAGGTTCAAGTAATTAGAGAGAGGTTGAAGGTAAACCACAATAGGAAAAAATTAAATAAGAAACTTAGAATTTTAGGCTGATTATTAGATGTACATAAAGATTTCACCCATGAAATACGTTATGAAATTCGAGAAGAAGGGGAACCTCAGTCCATGCAATAGACACCCTTATAATATTTGAAGGAGAATAGGTATGGTTGCCTATGATTCAGTCCCTACTATATACACCCTTACATTGTTATATTATAATCTCCAGATTATGGTCATGTCTAATCATGATTTCATCTTTCAGCCAAGTTTCCCATGAAAGATTTGTCTTTTTGATACTAATTCTATTTATTGGTTTTTCCATCTTTTCTACATAATATATTTTGTATTATCTTATTCTTTGACTCTATGATAGATGAGTTGGGTGCCATGGATGAGTAACTATAATGACCCTCGTGGTCATTTATGATAAATACGTGATGTCTTGCATCTTAGAGCATTTCAGTAGTTGCCCAAGTCATTTATGACTTGCTGGGACGGACAGTTCGGATCCCTAGTGACTCGGTTGAGAAATATCTCAAAATCCCTATTTTAGAGCTTGAAACTAAGTACTCATTGACTAGGGTCAACTTTCCTTCAAGATGAGCTTGGAATTAAATTTCGATAATTCCATTAGCTCCAGAATACCAAACAAAGTCAAGATTGACCTTAAGTTTGTACATTGGAGGTTTCGTTTGCAAGTTATGCAAATTTGTGGAAATTAGCTAAGTTTAAGCCTAAAAGTGGAGCTTGGGTGGTATTTTGATGTTCGGAGTGTCGAATTAGAATGCTGCTAGTAGCTCCAAAATGATGAATTTAGGCTAAGTGAGGTGTTGGTTTAATTTTTGTGCGTATCGTTGCAATTCTGAGGTGTTGGCGGAGAAATACACCTTTAGGACCTTTTGATATGAGGGGTTATTTTGAATAATCAATCTCATAATTCAGTTTCTTTTGAGTCCGGAATGTCGTTTCCATACT
>JBDJHY011063514.1:0-14152 GCA_039654485.1 Withania somnifera
GTGGAAAACCATTCTAATAGTAAAGGTAAAGTTCCCAAATGTTTCTTTGCACCGTCCTCACTTTTGATAAATCCTTCTCTTTTAATTTCTCAAATTCTTAGGTTCTTCCCTTGATGACCCCAATTGTTGGGATTTATGAAATCATATCATAACCCGTATAATATTGAATAGTTCATTTTTATTTGAGTATACATTTTTTGTAGGAGTATTAATGCACCGTAGTTTCTTCATTTAACTAATAAAGATTGAATCTTTGACCCCGTTAGGGTCAAATTTTTCTGGGCTATTTTGAAGCCTTTCTCTCACTCAAATTGTGTTGAATTTTGAAGCACGAGTTTGTAATGAAGTTGGGTACCCTATAGTAAAGTTTATTTTTCATTTCAGCAAGTAGGCCCTACAAGCTTATTTTAGGCTGGATTTTAGGCCCATTCCAAAACTTAGCATAAAATACACTATTAGACTCATATAAACATATCGAATACTTTGACAGAAGTTTTAGATCATGTGGAGACCATTTGATATCAGTCGGGATGCTATTTATGAACTTGTAGCACTTTATTGTTAGACGACAGGTAGGCTCCGTGGGGCTATCTTTGGGCTTATATATTTAATAATTGTACTAAATAGAATCTGTGGGTTGGGTAGCTAAGTGGATATTCTTTCATCCGTTCCATGTTTATATTTTTATTTAGGAATCTGATTGATACGGTGCCTATGACTTAGAAATTGGCTAGAGATACCTATCCAGCACATAGAAAATTGCTATTACATGATCATATGTTTATATATATTTTTTGATCTGTTGTCCATTCATGACACGAGAGGTTGGGCCTATGGCTCCGATAAGAATACATTCGGGCTGGGTCAGTATCACCACCTGATTATTGAGCCATGATGGCTAGAGGATGATTTTTGTAACAAAGATGAATGCTGATATATATACATAAATGGTAACATTCTAATAATAATATAAGTAATGATCTTTTACTGTTTTAGAATCAACATCGTATCAAGCACCCGGTATATTATTTTCACTTGTTTTAGCCCAGACTTCACATCCTGGGACCGGAAATATCATTTGACTAATAAATGCTGGGACTTGAGACCTACTTCATCGATAGTGAGTACAGTTGTTGGGACTTGAGTCCATCATCGTACGGAAGTGAGTACAACTTTTTGAAACTTATGGCACTACTGGTTATGAAAACATGATGACACCAAATTTGTTGAGGAATATTGGTGATATGATGATATACAAGCGATGTACGCCTTGACTTGTTGAAGACAACTTGATGGTACTATTGATATGAGGCATAACATGCTAGACTTGATACCTTTGAGGCTTTGCAATTTGGGATGTGAGGATTTGATGACGATAGAAATAGTACGTTGTGATATACCTCTATGGACCTTGCCTATGGGCTTTCACAGGACATGGAGGAGGGTATAGGAGACAAGAGAGTGTTATACCAGGAATATCTAGATTATCCTTCCATAGGTTCTACCTGCTAAGCCTACGGGTACTGGAGGAGATACGTATGCAGGACTGGTTAGTTCACATGATTGTATTTACTTTTCTTCACTTGTTTTCATCACTGTATTCCTAGTAGTATGTGGATTTCTATGGGTGAGCGTGTTTTTTTTGTATGTTGCGCTTTTTTCTGGTAGACTTTTCAGTGTTTATTTTCTTTACTTTATTATTCCTATTACTGCTTAGTTGTTATTGTTGGTTAATAGCTACTCATGTTGTGTGGGATTTGTACCTTATACTATTGTTCATTCCTTAACACTTCAGTTGAGGTTACCGGTATACCGTCTATGTTCTCCTCTGTTTTTCTTTTGACTCCTGATTTATTGAATTATTATTCACATATATATATTATTGCAAGGATTCTGGGTACATCTTCCTTCATTGCCTGAGATCATGTTATGTGATTAGCTAGCGATACATGTCTACTTGTACTTTATTTGTATTTGAGTAGCTAGCTCTCCCTTGTTATGCTATTTGATTCCGTGACCCCTTTATTATTCTCTGTTAGTTACTTTTTTTATTATTATTATGTGCTCAGTGGGCCCTCAAAGTCTACTGGGTCGGGTTACTTCAGCAGCTTGTACTCATACTACACTTGCATATGTGCAGATCCGAGTACACGTTCTCGATCGTGATTACTCCCAGCTGGTCATGTAGTTATATTTTCTTTAGAGATTCAGGGTGAGTTTGGCGTTCGCCTTTACCTGCTTCTTTTCGGGTTTGACATTGTTATTTCATCTCCATATATTTCAGAGATGCAGTTGTATTAGATCTATTTTGGATTTCTTGTTTCTGTACCTAGTGGTTCGTTTGACACTGATACCGGGTTTTTGGAAATTTATTTTGATTTTTTAAACTATCGTTACCTTCTATTTATTATACTTGTGCTTTTCGCAGTTGATATAGTAGTCCTCCGCTTCGGCTTTAGATTACAGGGTTGGTCTCCTACTGGTGGTATAATAGGTACCATCATGATCCATGAAATCGGGTCGTGATAGTTATACACCTAACTTTTACCTTGGTAGGTTCTTTAATGAATTTATCAATAGCAATATGTTCAACAACAATATATTTGGTAACAGCAACTATAAATTCATTAACACTTTCAAAAACAAGACCAAATTCCCATATTATTTTCTTATAACTTATATAAAAAAATAACTTTATCCATGTTCTTTCTTCTTGTTGTTATAACTCTCTGTTGAACTCTCTGTTGAACTCTCTATTGAACTGTCTGTTGAACCTCATCTTCATTATCAATACAATAATATGTATCAGTTTCAAAGCTTCCAGCTTTATTTAGGGGGTAAAAAGCCTCATCGCTATCAATCTTACATTCCAAACTATTTCTATTACCACCTCTAGGTTCATCATAGCCAACATCTGGCCCCTTTTTCTCCTGTAGCTAACTTAATTGTTAGAGGAAAACTGGTCTTTCGGCTATCTTCCTTCTTATTCTACTCCTCCTTTCCTTCTTAAGATCTCTTAATTATTCATCCACATCACTATCAGCATCTACTTCTCCACTAACTAATTTTATATCTGAATTTGCATTATATTCAACATTAGTAGGAGAACTAGAAGACTAAAAAGACCGAGGGGTAGGAGCAGCAGAAGGCTAAAAATAAGGGGGCATAGAAGCTTTAGAAGGCTGAAAAGGAGGAGAGGTATTGGAGCATCTTGGTTTGGTTCTACATCAGCCTAAAAAATAACACTAGGTGCATTGTTTTGAGATGCTCCCTCAAACCTTTAATGTCTTTTTAGTCCCTTTATCACCTTCACTAACCATATATTCCAATAAAAGTGGGGCCAATACAGGTTCAACTATTTGATAAACAAAAGCCTCTAAAATATCTCCACTACTCAAACATTTACAAATTTCCATTGTATCCCTATAGATTTATTCTTTTATGAAAATATCACTACCAGGTAGTTTTACATACAATAAACAATATCCAGGGTCATACTTAAATCTATCACATAACCCAAAAATTCAAAGTAAGACAATCTATCCACATCGACATCCAAAAACTCAGTTATTTACACAAACATATGGATCATTACCTCTCTTTAAAAACCCACCATGGTAAACTATCAAAGAAATTAGAACAAAAGACATTGTATGAACATGAAAAGAGTAAATAAACGCTAGTTTCACTAGCATGAATCAAAACACAATATCCCCATTATAAGATGGCAAATAAACCCTAGAAAAATCAAAACACAAATATATAAAACTTCAGAAATTAAACTAAGTAATTGAGCATACCTTTTAGAATTGTAGATGATTAACTATATGTAACACAAGGAACCCCACAAAATTGCACATGAACTACGATTCACAGTCAAAATAAAACTTCACTAGAATTTATCAAATATAACTCAAACACTTCGACTACAGGTGTAATGGGATCACATTTAGTAAAGAATCTTCTCAAATAGAACCAAGAGTGTTAAAATCTAATAGGGTTTTCACAAAAAGTTAGGATTTCACATTTGGATATGTTTTAGATTTTTTTTCTTTAAGAAATGAGTGGATGGGTTAAGTTGGAGTATAACTAAAATGGGTTAGGGTAAGTAAAACGGGTTGGGGGTAAATAAAATGGGTTGGAATTCAAAGAACAAAAAAAATGAGTGTTCTAATCAATTAAATTATTATGTGGCATCACCATGGGGAGAGTTACATTCACGCAACTCATTAAGGCTAGATTTGGGTCGAGAAATGTGTAAATAATACTTTTTTATAGTATACGTCTGCAATAGATCGTCCTAATAGTTTAAGTGTGAAAATGACTTTTTGAATATATTTTAAGATTGGAATATATGTCTTTTTCCTTAAATATATCTAATAAACGAATATGAATATGTCATCTTTAAGTCCAAAAATATCTTATTTATGTGCACAACTTGAAATTGGCCATAAAGGAGATGCTGATGCCAGTTTTTTTTAGTAGCAGATAGGGATTCACCAAAATTAAATTGCATTAAAGTTATATTAATTAATACAAAGGAAAGATGCAATATATTTTTCTTTTTGCGCAATTCACTTTTAATTCATAATGCAGATTTCGATTGAAATCATGCATTTTAATACACTTACAATGCATTTATATTGCATGCATAATTCACCTTTTATTTAGAAATAATAAAGAAAAGTAAAAACAATATTTAGGGAGAAGAAAAAGGAGAAGAGAAGTCTTATTATTCTCTTGATGGACTAATCAGGCATGATTTACAATAAAGGAAAACTCCTTTACTTATAGAGGGAAAACAAGTTTGTACCAAATAGGGTAATACCATGACCATAAATAGAAGATCTCACAACCATAATTAGAAGATCTCACAACCATAAAAGGCATTTAATATAATATCATATATTTAATAAATTTTTCCTTTGAATGTCTATTTGAAAAATAATGTGTCTCGTTAAACCTTAATAGAGAAAACCAAGTGAAAAAAAATCTAGTGAAGGAAAAAGAGTACACATATCTAATAATACGCATCTGGGCTACCACATTAGAAACCTTATAATAAAAACACAGTGTGACAAAACATTTATAGGGAAAAATAATATAGCGCCCCCTAAAGCGGACATCAATTCAAATACTTGAATCTTCGTATCTCAATCTTATGCACCATCTTCTTGAAAATTATAGTTGGTAGAGATTAATGATTAAATCAATCATACAATCACTTGAATGAAATGTTGAAAGTTGATATTACCATTCTTTTGAAGACCATATTTGTATAAATATCTTGGTGAAATATCCTTTAAATATTTGCATTTCGTGATCAACAAAATCTTAAAAATATATGTTAGGATAAACATATTCATACAAATATGTGATGTTATTTTAGTATGATCCATATATCTTCATATATGAGTATAACTACATCATACTCATAGTTATAACAAGATGTATAAATATACCAATTGCATAAAATATGGTACTGCAAGACCAATCCAATTTTGCAAGTTTCTCACTCAGATAATCAATTTATTTTAAAACTCTCCAAGATTATATGCCTTATAAGGATTGTAAACAAGTTTCTCAAAAACTTTATATGCTTCACGAATTTTGGATTCTTAAGAAAATTTATCATATACATTTTTTCAAGTGACGATATCAAGTACGACATCTTCTAATGTCTAAGTTACAAATCAAATAAGCTCTACGCCTACCAAGATGTAATTTTTTCCCTTGATAACTATTTCTATGTCTGCATGCTTAAATAAACGTATAATTCAGATTCTCATAATCTTTTACAAAATTGCGCCATATTTTATTAAATATATAGTCGACAAATATATCATTTATATCGATTTTCAATACGATATAATCTACTAAGATTTCATTGCTTTGTTATTTTTCTTAGGTACCTAAATCTCTCAGGAGGTTTAATAAAGGGTTATGTCGTAGGATCTTTTAGAGCACATTGTCTCCTTATTATGATCATTTTCTCCTTTATCCTTTTAAAGGATTATTATATTTGAAACCGATTGGTCTATCATGCTTCATGCATGCCATAGATCTTGTCCTATAAGGACACCCAATATGAGCATTTTCAGCTAAATATGAATTAATTTTGGGTTTCCGAATGAGGATCATAATGAGGATAATTCACAACATATTTCTTAGTTGCTTATTATCTCCCCCCTTATGTTAGGAGAGTTAACATATATCCTCTATTTTCTTTGAGAAATTCATCATGGTAGTCATATATCGTACATTAAAAATAATTAGATGGAGAATATTTGGTTTTTGATCCCAAACCAATTGAGAGGAAAAAATGGTTGTAATTTATTAGTCTGATTTATACATGTAACGCCCTAGAGTCACCCCTAGATGTCATAGGGCATCCTCCACTATTAGGTTGCCCCAATAGCTTCAGACGATCCCTCCTGGATAAATCCTGCACTAATATACACTTGTAAGAGGAAGAATAACTAAGTATTATAAATATAATAGCTGCAGTATGACTATCTCGTGTAAGTCAATAAAAGCAATAATAAAATGAAGGATAACTCGATATCAATTCTAACACATTTGTCTGAAAGCCACTAAATAAAGATAGCTCTAGGCTGTTGTGTACAAGTTCCAAGCTAGCCTTAGAGTCAAATTAAGATAAATTGAATAGTATTAAGTCTAATATCGGTATCTAGGAAAATAATAACTTAAAATACAAATCCAGTTCCCAAAACATAGGAACTCACTAATTTCTCGGAATGTAAGCTCAGTAACCAGGTGAGGATGGAAAGTCACTTGAACCTACATGGATGAAGGTCCATGCAGCACAAAATAGCAATCAGTACTGGAATTACTGAGTAAGCAGGAAAGTAAGAAATAGCATGTAAATGCAACATGCTCGAAGTAATTAAATAACCATATCAAGTGACTGAGTCATGAATGGCTATGCAATGCATGAGAAGTAATAATCCCAATAAATCCTTGTCCAAATCCATGGAAATGTCAATAGCGAAATCAATGTAGTAAATGACTCAAATTAAAATATATCAATTTCAAATATCAATGTGGGAGGTTCTATAACCGACATATAAGACCACATAAGCAGAATGTAAAATCCAGCATACTCTTGCTGAGAGGGATACATCACCTCGCCACGGGCATGTATTGTATACTGTGCCTAGTGGATCCAACTAGAAATTAACATGAGAGGCAGGTAAATTTATCCTTTATAATATATCAATCATATGCTGGCAGCATAGTTTGGGACTTAGCCCCTTAGTGCTAAGACTACTCCTAAATATGTTGCTCCTAAATCAATTCATTAAATTAATATCCTTGAAAACATTCCTCAATATTCTCATGGACATCCTCAATGGGTGATAATTCTCATGTCCAAACCTCAATGAGCAATATTTATATCGAATTTCTCAAAAAATTTCTATGTCAAGGCATTATTCTTAACCTTAAATCATCATAAAGTTGAACTTGACCAATTTCAATAGTAATGACTCGATAAAATCACGTATTCAATAATTGATCAAATGCCCTTTCAAATATTTTATTACACTTTCAAATTTCTTGTAAAATTGACCAAATAATGGTTCAATTAAATCATGCTTTCATGAAAGATTAAATGAAACAAAACTTGACCATAATCATAGTTAATAACCCCAAAATATAATGTAAAATAGTGGACAATTATTGAGAAAAAAATCAATACTTTAATGAAAAAATACAAATAGGGTTCTTGAGTATACGGGCGAAAGGAAGCACATAATTATTTTCAAAACTAAGTCAAAATATGGGAATTAAATGGCGTTAAGATATATAAATATGCCTAAGATCACCACCCCACACTTAGACTTTTTTTCGTCCTCGAACAATTACTTACACACACAAAACAAACCAAGAAGACAATGATCGAATTCACATGATACATTAGTTATGTCCTAACAATTTAATTCGAAATTTACACGCTTCAAACCATTAACCAACTGTCAATACAATAGATACCGAGGCAAAGAATATACACTGATACACTACTCAACACGATTTGGATTCATAGGTCAACTTGACACTTAAATAAAACAAAACAATTGTGTATACCATGATTCCCCAAGTGTGCCCTCACAAGAAAGAATAGTCCACGCTTTTTTCAATTCATATAATTGACTATCATAATAAGGATTTTTTAGCAATTATTCCCGACTCTCACACTCACAAAGAACTCACATGCATGCACAAAGTATAATATGATTTCCCATTATGTACATCTCCACTAATTAAGCATACATTGACTCAAATCAAATAGGACTTTAATGGGTTATAATATAGGCTAAGGGACGGGTAGGAAAACTTTATAAAAGTGACTTAAACTTCCCTAAGCACGTCACACTTTTTACTTCCGACAGCCATTAATCCTTTACTTTACCTTTTTAACCTTTTTCAAATCTTTTTCTTACTAACCAACTCACCCTTTTGTACGAATATCTTTCTCACTTTCATTATTTTAAGTACTTTATCTTTTTTTTTTCTTATCACCTTTTTTTTCTAAGTCCTATTTCTTGGCATGTAGGCACTCTATATAAGAGGGTCTTTGTACATATTACGCTCTTTGGTACCTATTTCTTTTCTGCTTTTTCCTTTATTCATATTCTCAACTCCAACCACAACTTATGTGCTAAAGGAAGAAGGGTGCAAAAATAGGGATTTAATAAGTAGGATAAAGGAAAAGTTATGGCTACCAAAGAATAGGCAATATGCTCAAAGGGTTGACTAGTGATTCTATATCTGAATAGGATAAAATTTTACAAAATATATCAACAAGGGCCTATATTATTTTCTAGCCAAAGAAAAACTTTTCATTTTGCCTAGATAACATGCAGGGCAAGTTCTAGAATAAGACACATGACATGGAAAATGCAAGAATCTCACCTCACCTAGCCCATTGGATCAACTAGCATTACACAAAAGTTGATTCCTAAATAAGCACAAATTGAATGATATTTCATTATTAAGCAATAGTAATGTTTAGTGCTAAGAGTTATATTATGTGTATATCTCACCCGGTAACCTACTCATTGCGCTCAATGTAGTTCGAAGCTAATTGTTTTTCCAAAGTTAAGGACACTATGTAATGCACTAAGTATTTACAATCATTATAGGGTTCCACCTACTTTATTCCTATCTAAGACATATTTCCCTTAAGACAATCATCATCCATCCGTCATTAGGAAGTGTCCTTTATTATATGACGAAAAAGAAAAAGAAATAAAAAAATAACTACCTATTCCCTGATCAAAGGGACTATCCTTAGAAAAGAGCCGGCAAGAAAAACAAAGAATCCAAAAAGAAAAATAAAACCAGAAAATTAACATAAAAAATTAAAGTGATTAAAGTACAAAAATTAAAATACTCAAATTAAGAAATAAAAATTACATAACCATAGAATTAGAAAGTACACAACCAACCAAATAAAAAGTACAACATAAGAACAAAAATTGAATTTAAACAACTTAATTCATACCATAAGCACACCCTATTAATCATACCAAGGATATTTATAGCCCCACCCCACACTTAAAATCAATAATTGTCCCCAGTACACAAAATATAATAAAGAAAAGGGCTTAAAACTCCTTGGTCATTCGTCCATGTCCTTGGGGTCGGAGATGTGAAGGCATTCTTTCTCACCCATTGGGTCAGCATCTCCACAACATTGACTTCCTCAGCATCACTCTCTATCTCATCATTAGAATCCCCTTGTGCATATTTATCTTTAGTGGGGACATCATTGTGCCAACCCTGCACATTGTGCATATTCAGCGGGTACTGCAAGTGCACAACATTTATCTCTTTGTCTATTGTAGGCCTCCCACCAATTCACAATCTTAGTATTTTGGTTCCATATATGAAACCAAAATAGGTTTCGTACATAATATTGCGCTCCTGCTTCATCAATTTTTGTCCACCGCCACCATCAGTTGCAACCTTACTTATAGTTAGGTCAACATCTTTAGATAGCAGAGGATGGATGGCATCTGCTGGATCTTTTTCAAGCTCTTGTCCATGCAAAAATTAGGTGATCATGCCCCTGAAGCTGTATCTCCACCGCCGATTGTATCAGGACTTTTTCATTGAAGCTCAGATTACCCAACCTATATTAATTTCCATGTCGGTCAGTAGTGCATAGACTAGGCATACTCTGATGTAAATCATGTTTGTATAGTAGTCAGTCGACATCGATGGTTGACGATCTTCAACCAACAACATGCTTCCTTGTTAAAGTGAGAGAAGGAAAGGGCTGAGTTATGCCCTTGACCTCTCGAATCCATCTACCTGTGAATTCACACTGCATAGGGTGTGGTGAATCTATTGGTATGGAGGGTACCCATATAATTCTCTCAGTGGTGTCATGTAGGCCTCATCATATGTGTTCAAAAGATTGTTTACAAAGGCTGTCGTAACCCAAAAAGTGTACCCTCACACTTTTACCTCATTAGTCTCCCTCGGATTCCAATTTCCATAGAATTATCGGACCATGTTGATGTTACACTCACCTTGATAATCAAATATGAAATCAAGACGAGCTGATGAACTCTGTGGAAAATCAAAGGCAGCTTTATATCCAAACTGGGAATGTTAATTTGCTCAACAAGGAGGTACTGGGATATAGAGTTTTCATGGTACCAGGTCTTTCCTGAATCTTTATAGCAGCAACCCTAAACTTATGTCATTTCACCTTACGAGGGGCCACAAGAGGTGTCTCCTCAATAGAAGAAGTATGGGATCTTTTGGAGCTTTCCCAAAAAGAACTAGATCCAACCATGGCAACTTTCTTAGGGTGGATTGGTTTGGTGGATTTGGGATACATATTCCTTTGAATAAAAACCTATATTAGTATAGACGTAGGAACACATAAGACAATAAAAATTGGTGGGAATACCACCCCAAACTTAGGATTTACAACATCACACACTTGATAGTCAATACATAAAGGGTACGTCAACCTTCCTCGAACGATTACAAATTGACACCAAGTGTGTAAGTATGTGCACATCATCTTATGGACCTAGATACCACCTCCAATTAAGCGATTGTATCACCACCAAGTACCCTCACATGTTCACCAATAACATATATGTTATATGACATGTAATGGTGGGATGGTGGACACTACCCCACACTTAACCCTTACAAATATTAACACAATTAAAGACCGAAAAAACACAATTTGCACTAGTCATATAACTACAAGGTACTTAGACTTCCCTTTGTAATGTGCTTTACGAAGGTGCAATGTCTCAACATTCATCACTCTACCCTATTCAATCTCAGTAACATGCAAGTTATGTTAAGCATATGACAAAGGCACAAAAATACACTAAAAACTAAAATAAACTAAATTATACAAACTATTTGCACAGTAGATATGGAACTCATGGTTTTTTCAAATTCATCCCAACATTAAATTCATTCAAGGTGACTCCCCAATATCAACACGTTGCACAGACTATAAACCCCTCCATACCATCATCTCAAACCCAAGTTGTACAATACATAAACAAGATTTTGTTTTAACAATGTGTATAACACAACAAGAGCAAGTCATCATTTAGGAAAACTAAATACACAACCATACTCGAGACTACCTAAAAAGAAGATGTTCCATCACTAGAAACCAAAAGAAATAAAAGAGAAAAAGTGAAGAGCTTACTTATGTTCTTGTTCTTGAGAATTAATGGAAGTGGAAGAGGGGAGAAGGGGGAAACACTTAGAATATCTTTAGAGAGAAAACCAAGAGTTAACGACTGGTGTATAGTGTTGAGGGAATAAAGGTCATGGGTATTTAAAGAAAATCCAGCTGGGTCGGGTCGATCCGTGGAGTTTTAAAATAATTTTTAACCCAAAGTACTCCATCAAGATGTGATACATATCATGATGGAGTATTATGTTAAAAAGTATCCCATCACGATATTAATCACCTAGTGATGCCTATCGTAATGGCCAACCTAGCATTCTAGAGTCTCATCACGATAGGCATCATATCGTGATGCCTATTATGATGGAACTCCCAGGAAACTAGAGTCTCACCATGATAGGCATCACGTCGTGATACCTATTGTGATGGAACTCTTACTATCTAGAATCTCACCATGATGCCCATCTTAGTGGGACTCCCATCTATGCAGAGTCTCACAATGATAAGCATCACGCCGTGATGCCCTTCATGGTGGGACTCTAGTATTCCAGTGGATGATCACGATGTGCATCATGACGTGATTTCCATTGTCATCATTCCATACTGGGTTTTTAAAGCCAAATTCCATCCTAAACGTACCTTTAGGCTTTCATATATTTATGTACCTAACAAACATAAAAAAATTATTAGAAAACATAAACAAAGAAAAAATACTTACAAATCGTGGGTTTCCTCCCATGTAGCACCTTATTTAATGTCGTGGCATGACCTACGTAATCTCATCCATCTACCATATTAATGGATCTCGCTCTACGATCTACATTGGACTAATAGTGCTTGATCCACTGGCCATTAACCAAAAATATTTTATTGGACTTGTAGTCTTGAAGTTGAACCGCTCCATGCTTTATAACCCTTTAAACTTCAAATGTCCAAATCCACTTGTAGCATAATTTTCCTGGGAACAACTGCAACCGCGAATTTAAAAGAAATAATTATTATCCCGGATTGAAGGATTATTTGACCAATTTCTTATCAGCTATTTTTTAGTTTTCTCCTTATAGATCTTGGCATTTTTGTAAGCATTGAGCCTGAACTCTTCAAGATCGAGTAGCTACGACATCCTCTTTTCATTGGCTACCTTGAAGTCAAAGTTTAACCTCTTGACAACCTAATATGTATGATGCTCCAATTCGAATGGTAGGTGACAGGCTTTCACAATGATCAATCGGTACGGTGAAATACCAATAGGAGTTTTATATGCAGTTCTATATGCCCACAGGGAATCATCGAGCTTTGCATCCCAATCCTTCCTCTGTGCATTTGCTCCTCTTTGGAGGATCTGCTTGATTTCCCTATTTGATACCTCCACTTGCCCACTAGTTTGGGGCTGATAGACAGTGGCGACCTTTTATGTCACCCCATACTTGCTCAATAAGTCCTTAAACCATGTATTCCTGAAGTGCGATCCACCATCAATAATCATCGGCCGTGGAGTCCTAAATCTTTGAAGATTTGTTTCTTCAAAAACTTGAGTACAACTCTCGCATCATTCGTGGGTTGGGAAACTGTTTCCACTTATTTTGATACGTAGTCAACCGCTACGAGAATGTACTTGTTATTATGTGATGGTGAAAAGGGCCCCATAAAGTCAATACCCCAAATTTCGAATATCTAAATTTCAAAGATGTTATTCAACGACATCTCTTGATGTTAAGAGATGGACTCCATCCTTTGATATTGGTCGCACCTCTTTACAAACTCACTAGCATCCTTAAATAATGACGGCTAGAAGAAACCTGACCATAATACTTTTTGCTCTGTGTGTTCCCCTCCATGATGCCCCCTATAGAGCGAAGCATGGAATTTTGTAAGAATTTCGTTCATCTCACACTCTGGCACACACCTCCTAATGAGCTGATCTAGAACTTGATTATACAAAAATGGCTCATCTAAGAAATAGAACTTGCAGTCATGGCTTAGTCACTTCTTCTGTTGATTTGTGGCTCCAGGTGGAAAAACTCCACTTACCAATACATTGACTATATCAGCATACCATGGAAAATATTTTATTGACTAGTGCATTAGCTGTTTATTCGAAAATTCTTCTCTAATGTTCTTTTATTCCTCAATGTGCTCATGATTTTCCAACCAGGACAGGTGATCAACCACATGATTTTCTCAACCTTTACGATCGCGGATCTTAAGATTAAATTCTTGTAGCAAAAGAATCAACCTAATCAACCGCGGTTTGGCATACTTCTATATAAAAGATTACTTTAGTTCCTACTAGGTAGGCCCTAAGTTTATTGAATGCATAAGCCAATGCTAGCATCTCCTTTTTCAGTGATGGTGTAGTTAACATGTGCGACATCCAAATCTTGTATAGCATAATATATAGAGCATAAGATTTTATCCTTCCTCTGTCTCAGTACTGCACCCACGATAGTA
>JBDJHY011063839.1:0-14149 GCA_039654485.1 Withania somnifera
CTCCTTTGTATTCCGGAGATATTTTGGTTATTGTATATATTCCCTTTTTGGATACTCTTTTGTATATAGAGGTTCGTGTGACGTTGACATCAAGGTTTTGACATGCCTAGGGTATGGTCTAGCTAGTTTCATGTTACTTGGTGCCATATCTTCATGACTCTATAGCTGAGTGATATCGTTTGCTGAGTTAGCTAGGTCCAATATTCAAACACGTCAGGAAAGTCTCCATGTTCCTTTATTTTTTATTGAACATGTTTAGTCTTTGTTTCTTTGAAACTCTTGGTGAATACGTGTGTGTTGTTGATCCTTATAGTTTACAAATTAGAGATTAAAAAAATATGGTTTTGTTGATTGTGGTTTGTTAAATTCTTGGGAGGGTATTTTATAATTAATTTGTCAACTTCTTCGTTTTATAATAAAATTTGTAATCTTTGGCATTTATTAATGTCATGCCTTGTATTATACCAATTTGGTTTCATTCCCTGATTTTGCATGTTCCAATGGTACTTTACTAAACTTAGTTTGTTCGTCGAGCCTTTACAAAAGTATGAATTCAATTTGATTCTACTCCTGATCTTTTTCTCTTTTTATTTGCATGAACCTCCCATCCGAGTCCATATGGGCTCTCTTCTTAATATTTCCATCGATTCAAACTCCTTTCCAAGCCTTTGAAGGTTGAAGACCACAGGAAAGGGCCAAGGAATTTAATGGGCTAAAGCCCATCAATGAATAAAATAACCCTACAGTCCTTTGATGATTTATTCTGAATTAAAATTGGGCTGAGCCCATGAAAAAACAGCAAAAGTAACTTTAGGATTTTTTAGATTTCCTTTGTTCTCATTTGTTTACTTAGGGTTGTAGTGGGACATAAGGCCCAATTTATTATGGGCTATAAGGCATATTTGTGCTAGACTTAGGACAGGTAAAAGATAAATAGGTAAAAACCCATATGTTGTGGATCTGATTCTCTCCCAGGCATATACAGATAAAGGGAATTGGGCCCAAGTGGCTTGGGGTTGGGCCAGAACCCAATCCAATCTCTCCTTCCCTATCTCCCTTTACTTTATTTATTTATGATTTATGTTTTTCTATTTGCTTATATGAACTAACTAAGATGATTTTTTAACTTAGTCAAATTTGCCAAAGATTTTCCTTCTTTTGTTTTCCTATAATGATTTCGAATATTTTTTTTCCTTAAAGATATTTTGAAAATTCGATTTTCACTTCAAGATTTCTTATAAAAATCAAGCCTTTTTATAAATACTTAGTAAAATAGGAGTTATTTAAAGATAAATGGACAAGTGCAAGTTAACAGAGGACTTTGGTGCCTTAACAACCTTCCAAAGTTGTTAATAGGAACCTCTTACCCAAAAGCTCGAAATTGAAAGTCTTTTCCTGTTTTAATACTTTGATTTCATTCTTAAAGGTTTTCTTAATTAGCTTTTCAAAAATAAATTAAATGGCAACTCTCAAATAACCACTTACAAAGAAAAAGCTTTTCTTCTATTTCAAAAAAAGTAGAGTTTTATTAAATAGTCATTTCTCCCTAATACATCAAGGACGTAAGTTCAATTTCACTCTATTATGCACAATTCTCTACAAATTCGATGTCCTTCACATGTTTATGATATCCCATGAAGTTTTATGCATCATAAATCTTAGCAAAGTGTTCCTTGTTGCCCTGATTTTATGATGTTAGGCATATAGTCTTGGTAATTTAGACTTTCTACCTATGGTTTGAAATCCATGATTTTATGAACAAGATAGTTTTATAAATGCGAAATTTATGCACAAGAGTATATATTTTTCAAACTATGTTATGTTGTGAACTTTATGTATTTCAATAGTCTTATAGTTCTAGTACATAGTCTAGAACATGTTAACAATATTTTGAGGAATTACGTTTCATGAATGATATGGGCAAGATGTGCCAATTATGAATTTTAAATGAGTTATGTATATTAAAATGTTTTGGGAGGATTATTAAGCACCAAGAGAATGCGGGTTTATACAACCCAAGTTCATAACTTCATTTCCACTGTAGGTTAATCGTCCAAAATCACTGAGACTTAATGAAAGGATCCAAATGCATGTTTATTGCTAACTTTGTTCGATTATCACCTCTCTTTTTGGTGTAAGGGAACCACGCATAACTCATGGAGCTCGAATGATCTCTGTCGGCTAAAGAAACTCCTACCTAAAGAAGTTAAGTTATATGTTACCTTCTTACAATATGAGTTTGTACTTGTGGTCTCAAAAGATTTTAGAGTTACATATTTCAGAAGTTATCTTTCAATTTTCGCCTTATAGTTTCACTATGGTCTCATGTTGTAAATTCTAACAAAAAATGGCTTTTATCATTGTTCAGTCTTTGATCATGTTTTTTTTCTTTATTTTACTGCATTTCTACATACTTAGTACCTTTTATGTAATAGTTGTATGTACCTTTTCTGTAATGGTTATATGTACCTTTTTTGTACTGACTGCATACTTATTTTACCTATATTTTTTTATGTGGTGTAGATACAGGTAATGGTTCTCAAGTTCGTGACTAAGAGCTTCCTGCCATAAGATCAGTAGTGGTGAGTCCTCCTCACTTCAAAGGCTCCGATAATATTGGTTTCCGTATGACTTTTATTTTAATTTTAGTTCAGTGGGGGGCCTTTTTTGGCATAGGAATTTCTTATGTTAGAGGCTTTTGGACAAAATATAGTATGGATATGTTAGCCCTTTGGTCCTAGACTTTATGTTTCCATTATTCTTTATTTTAGAATGGAGGAAGTACTTCTTTGGTTCTAAAACTTTTTGTTTAAGTCTAAGTGGTGCTTATGTATGTATGCCAAGGGTTGGCTTTGGATCCTCCAGGGTTCCAAGTACCCAGTATAGTCAAGGGGGTAGTCCGAGGTATGACAAGTTGGTATCAAAGCCTAGATTTCAAGGGTCCTAGGGTGTTCAAAAGCCTTGTTCGGTAGAGTCCTTTTCATAGGTGTGAAGCACACATTTATTAAGGGGGAGAGGCTATAGAGCATTTATGAAAAGTTTCTCTTCATTCATACTCCATATCGTGCAATATTTAGATTTATCTGTATTGCTAAATCTTTCTCTATCCATTTCAAAGTATGGCTCTACATAAACCAGTTGGACGCCAATGACAAGATAAGAATGAAAATTCTCAAGTGCTATTAGTACCCTCTCAAGATGATATTTCTAATACCAAGTTTCATGATTTCATTAAGATGTTGTATCAAGTGGTCAACGAGTTGCTAAATCAGAAGGTAGCATCCCCTACTAATCTTCATGGTAATCTACGAAAATCAAGAAAGAGGAAAGAGATAATAAGAGAACCAGACCATAGTACCCCTCTTGTAGAAACTATGGTAAGTGCCCATATGTGTAAATGCCTTCGAGGGATGAGGTGTTTTTTTAGATGTCATAAGGCAGGTCACAAGTTAAGAGATTTCCCCACAGGTAAGTGGGAAAACAATTGTGGAAAATATTTTAACCAATTTCTTTCATTGTCCAACCAGCCGATTCAGAATATTCTCCTTGATGTCAAGCAGGCTTCTTCCAGATTCTTATTATATGCATACAGATTTCTTAGACCCTTATTATAATATGGTTATAGGTAGTGCTATCTTGGAATTGAGAAAGTATGGAGGAGAATAGTGTTAAGGTGGGATAGTTTTTAGTACGGTGTAGCCAAAATCATGTGGTTATTAAGAGAACAGTGAGGTGATAGGATCTTAAGTGTTGACTAAGGTGAGACGATTTTAGATATAGATTTCATGGTGGTATGAAGTGAGATTTCTTGTTTAAGGTGACTTAGATTATGTTCGGGTTAGGAAAGTTGTTTATGATGATGAGTTTTGGTGTTAGAAAGAACATATATAAGATGGGAGAAAGATATAAAGAAATTGGTGGGTTTATGCTAGGCTTGATGGTATCTATAACAGTACTTCATATTAAGCTTGTACAAAGGAGTTATAAGGAATAGGTCAAGTGTAGTAAGGTTGTAGAAAAAAAAGGGTGTATAGACTATGACTAAATAAAGTGTAGAATCAAGATTGGTTGTTGTACTATTGAATCTTAAAGGTCTAGTATTACCTTGACTGGCACTTTAATAGCTTTAAGCTTGAGTATTAAGATAAAGTTATGTACTACCCATGTTTAGCATTGAATATTAAGTTTGAACTCTAGATGATTACCATAGTGAGGAGTGACTGTATGTTGGGGATAAGTAATAAGGGTAGCTTTAGAATTCAACTTCCTGATATAATGTGTAGAAGAACCTAAGTTGATGACTCTTGTCAACGTATGGGGTAGAGGTTGGATATGATCCTTATATGAATAAGAAAATAATGGCTAAATTGTTAACTAAATAAGGGCCTTAAGTTCGATAAGAAGATGAGGTACCCAAGGCAGTTTGTTAAGTATAATTTCAAGTGTATGAGTGTTATATGTTCCTAGTTAATACCCTTAGATTGCAAATTGTGGAGAATACTAAATATGTGTTATATGGTACCTTAAAAGTTGAACTAAGGGGATTAGAGGTAGATGATATTCAGACTTCTGATATGACCTAGTCCTTTAAATGTTATGGTTAAAGAATTGGAGGTATGATGATTGAAAATAATAATAGTTGGAAATCCTATAGTGGTGTCATCTAGGGAGAAAATAAAAGTTAAAGGGTGTAACAAAAAGGAAGTCGTAACAATAAGTTTTTTTTCATAAACAGATGTAGTTTCCAAGGAAAAGTTTATCACCCATATGTATAGAAATATATACATATCACCTATACAGAGTTAGTTGTTTACATCACCGTTCAGAGATAAATTCTACAGACTCAGAATGGTTTGCTTGATCTAAGGGGGAGATGAGAAAATGGATAGCCAAGTTTGGTCTTGGGAACCGAATAGTGATAAGTTCTAGAGAAGTATTATGGCGAGTCACTGATCCATTATTAACCCCATGTATTCCCCAGATTTTAGTCATCGTGACACCCTATTCTTGTTCTATGTTCCAAATCCATGCCCACGGTCCATGCTCATATACTTCATCTATATTCACATACATACTCATTTTTTTAGAGTAAGAAACAACAATTTCAACAAAACGACCTTAATATTACTCCATGAAGTTAGAAATCTAGCCTTATGTTATACAATTTATGATATATTTACTCACATGTCACAATATGCTCAGTCCAATGAACTCAGGAGATGTTCTTAATGCAATGGCTAGTAAAATCAAGCTATGTTAATTCTATGTGCAGACCCATCCTCTGTTCATGCTCTATTCGTTAGTATCTGAAGTATTCATGCCTATTGTACTTTACTTCACGAACCCCATCTTATGTTTTAGGGTAAAATCCATCTAGATTAAATAGTATCCTTCCCATTAATGATGCTCATTTATATTGCATGTTTATAGTCAAGAATCAGATCATCATTCTAAATTTTATAATTTATGTTATACCCCATTTTCTTTAGAGACTTTATTTATGAGATGAGAGACAGTGAGTCCTTAGTTAGTCATATTTTTGGTGCACTTATGTCACTAAGTTGTTAAGTGCAGTTAAAGTACGAGGTGAGGTCTAGTTATATGTATTGGTTATATATGGGTGCATGGCAGTTGTAATGGTAGAGATGTTTGAGGTAACCCCTAGACAATTTAATTACAAGAAAGTCATTAAGAGAATATAGAGATAAGATTGAATGTCTTATTGGTGAATGTATGACGGTTGAATTATGTGGTTAGTGACTCCTTGATTGGATCTTGAGGTTTGTGTGATTTTAAGTATAAGAAAGAGTCATGGAGCTTGGGATATAAAATATAGCATTTAGTGTTTTAGACTAGCATGATCATATTATAGGTAGTGCTGATGCCTCCAAGTTAGGCTTGAACATGGAAAAAACATATGATTAGGCTTAGGCTATAGTAGTTACATATACCCTCATAAGAGTTATAAGATGAAAATAACAAAGAATTTTCCGAAGAGGAAATAATGTGGAGAAGCGTTGCTAAGCTTGAGGGTATAAATCTTATGGCTTAAGAAAAAGGTAGTCCTATTCTCACTTCATGCTAAAAAAACTGATGTTTAATGTCTTATAGCTCCTTATTAAATGAGACCTACATTCAAGACTAAGTTCATGTCTTGAATCAAGCTCGTCAAGTCTATGATAGTTTCTTAAACATATAAATCATTCTCGTGCATTCTTTAGTAGGTGATTGTAAAACCATTGTGGTAGTGAAGTAAACTTCTAGCTCATATGTGTTCCTCCTAGTCAATACTATCATTAGAGGACGAAGGATCCCAAGGGGGAGATATTGTAACACCTTGATTTTGAGCTATGAATTGAACCGTTAGACGTTCATGGTTAGAAATGAATCCATTGAGTTCTTATAAATCGATCTACTAAGTTTACATTAAGTGCTATATGTGATTTAAGGTTGTAACAAACCCCTCGCATAAAGTTGAAGTCAAAATTTTCGTATCGATTAGATTTCGTATAGGTCTGAAAATGAGTTAACTTAAAATGAGAAATCTCCTAGTATATTAAGAGTTGCATAATCCATAACTACTTAAATTTAAGCTTTCTGAGTCTAGTTTTCAACGAAACAAATCGTATCTGAGTCTAGTTTTCAACGAAATAAATCGTATGTAAATTCAAGATCGGAGTAAATAATTATGAGCGTTTTACTAAAGCCAGCACCACAAGGGAAAACCCTAGAGATTAGGTCCATGAAACAAGCTTTATTATGGGAATTAAGGTCATGTCGCGTGCTTCAAATACCTGACGAAAACTTTTCCAAAACCTATATATTCAATTGTGTATCCATATTACCATTTTATATACTCACTTTCACGACTTAAGACCCTTTTTAAATGCCAAAAAACATGTTTCTCTTCAACTTATAAACCCTCCCCCTTTTCCCACAATTCTATGAGTTTTTTCAAAGTCCAAGTGAGAGAAAACCCATATTCTTCCCAAATCCTATTTCAAGGACTTCGAGAAAGGAATCCCACGATGCGAGGTTTAAGTCGTCAAGTTAACCTCGTGCTGCGAGGTTTGAGTGGGAAAGTGAGCCTAGTGACGTAGTACTTAACGCGGGGCTCACTAGACGGGAGTTGCTATAAGCCTCGCGTCGTGAGGCATAATTGGCCAAGTTAGCCTCGCGGCGCGAGCTTAAGTACCTAGGTCTGAAATTTTTCTCAACTCATTGTAAAGGTACGAGGGTAATTTCTCAACCCAAACAAGCCCTATGTTGCATCGTCTTAACTCTAATTAGACCATTTTAGTAGGGATTTAACTCTAACATCCCTCACTCTATATTATATGCTACTAAGTCCTCAAAACAAAACTCAAAACTCTCTTTAAGGATAAGGAAGAATCCTTCATCTCCAAAGTTAAGATTTCAAGGGTGTCACCCAATTTTCTTCGCGTGAATCTTCCATCCTAGATATGTAGGACTTCAATGAGAATCTCCTTTCATTCTCACGTACAAACCCATGAATTTTTGATAAATTTAATTTAAGTTATGGTTCAAAGACCCAAGTTTAATTTCGCTCTATTAATGCATGATTTGTTAGAGGTTCGATGTCCTTCACATATTTATGATATCCTACGGAGTTTTATGAATCGTAACTCTTAGCAAGGTGTTTGTTGTTGCCCAAATTTGAATTTCATGATTTTAGGCATATTGTCTTAGAAATCTATACTTCTTACCTATAGTATAAAATCTCCATGATTTTATGAACAAGATAGTTTTATAAATGCGAAATTTATGCACAAGAGTTCATGTTTCCAAAGTGTATTTATGTTATGAACTTTATGTATTTCATTGGTCCTACGGTTATAATACATGCTTAGGAAGTATTAAATGGCAAGGATTTAAAGGATTATGTTTTGCGAATGATATGGGCAAGTGCACTAATTATGAATTTTAAATGTGTTATGTATACAAAAAATATTTTGGGAGGATTATTGAGCACCGAGAGGGCACGAATTCATACAACCCAAGTCCCATAACTATATTTTCATTGTAGGTAAATTGCTAGAAATCACCGAATCTTAATGAAAGGATCCTAATGCATGTCGGTGTTAACTCTGGCAGGTTATTACCCTTCTTTGTCGATGTAGGGAATCACACCGAACTCTATGTAACTCGCATGGTTATATGTCGGTTAAAAAAACTCCTACCTAAAGAAGTTAAGTTATATGTTACCTTCTTACGATATGAGTTTTTATTTGTTAGTCTCGAAATATTTTGGAGTTACATGTTTCAAAAGTTATCTTGCAATATTTGCCTTATGCTTTCACTGTGGTCCCATGTTGTAAATTCTTACTAAAAATGACTTTAATCATCATCCGATTTTAAGTATGTTTTTGTCTTTATTTTACTGCATTTTTACATACTCGGTACCTTTTCTTATTGGCTGCATACTTTGATGACCTACATTTTCATGTGATGTAGATACATGTGATCGTTCTCATGTTCGTAGATAAGAGTTTCCTGGCACAAAATCAGTAGTGGTGAGTCCTCCTCACTTCGGGAGCTACATCAATGTTGGTTTTCTTATGTCTTTCATTTGAGTTTTTGGCCAGTCGGGGGCCTTTTTCCTGGCATATGTGTTTCTTATGTTAGAGGCTTTCGAAAAAAAAAATATAGTATGGCTATGTTAGCCTTTCGAGCCCACACTTTATGTTTCTATTAACTCTTTTATTTCAAAATGGATGAAGTGCGCCTTTGCTTCTAAAATTTGTTGTTTAAGTCTAAATAGTGCTTATGTATGTATGTTAAGGGTTGGCTTCCCAATCTCGTTCAAGGAAAGTCTCGGAACGTGACACTTATAGTTTATCTAATTGATGATTTTGAGTTTTAATAAGTGAAATAGATCTATATTGCTTATTTTCAATTTTTCCCGACTTGGTGCTTATAGATTATCTAATTGATGATTTTACTTTTCAAATAATTTATGTGAAACGATCATTTTTGTGCATCAACTTGATTTTTAATTGTTGGGTATATGAATTTAATCGAAAGGGAACATTATATGTGAAATTTCAATATAGGATATCACTATCTCGATTAGTGAAATTTATATATAAATTCAAAATTATAAAATTATGATTATACTTAATCTAACTAAAAAAATTGATAATAGTTAACATTCAAGATCATACTAAGTTAATTTTCATTTGAATCACTTCAAATGAGTAAGACAAACTATGTATTGGGAAAAAGGAGAATTTTTTGGTAAAAGATACCAATTTTTAGAATTAAGAACATGAATAACAATTTTTTTATAAATAGAGTTAATCCTAAAATTGGGATTTGACAATTTTGATCAGACATAACAATGGTCATCGCTTTGAATATTTATGGCACTCATTTTTTAGTTCATGTGACACATTTTTTATTTAATCAATCTAAAAAAATAATAAATAATCTCTTTAATTTAATTATAAATCAACATGTAATACAATTTTCTTGTTTATAAATTCAGCACTCTCAACCATCTGCATTAACGACTATAAATTTTAAAAAAATAAAAAAAAAACTTAATTCTAAAAAGCAAATTACAAATATTCAGATAAAGTTTTTTATAAGACAAATAAAGTTCTAATTGTTCAAAAATTAAATTATACAAATGAAATGTTAAATGACTTATTCTTTTGTTAAAATATTATTCAATTTAAAATTTGAAATATTTTTGTAAATAACATGGATAGAGTTGTTTAAACCGTTAGATTGAAATATATAAATTTAATTGAATAAATAATCAATTATTAAATGTACATTGAAAAAACATAAAAAAAAAAAATTGTAGTCTAAATTTACCATTTTTAAAAACCTTATCATTAATTAATTTTAAGGAAATATATTTTCTTATTATTATCAACTCAATATTTTTATTCAGATTCTTGATAAAAATTTTAAATAATTTTATTGTAAATTGTCAAGTGGCATACTTCTTAATACAATGACAACAATGTCTTGAAGGACAAAAATCTCCTATAACTAATTATTCCTTTTACTTTATTTTTTTTAACTGTATTTTAATTTATTTCAATTTACTTTATATTATTGCTAAAACTACTTCAAATCAAAGTCACCTTCACAAATTCTATATTTAAGGGCATTTTAAATCTTTCTCTTTATTCAATGTTTTGTTTGTTTTTTACTTTGTCTATTATGATTTTAATTACATAATTTTATCCACATTGTGACTTTTATTATTTTACAGTCAATCAGCATTTTCAAAAATCATTACATGCTCCCAAATTTCAATTAATCATAATATTTTTATTTTGCAAGCTCTATTTTAACAGTAATCATATACTCATCCATTAAAAAGTAGTAGTTCCTTCATTCACTTTTCACAATTAATATTTTTAAGAGTCAAATGCTATATACTTTGACTAATATATTTTATTATATTGATAAAAGAATAATTAAAATTTATAATATTTTTTATATAGTTTTTAAATATTTTAAAACTATTTTTAAATATTAAATTAATCTAATTTAAGTAAATTATAAAAATTATTTAAATTAATTCTCAAGAAGTGAAATGTGGCAGCTATCTTGAAATATAGGGAGTATTTTTATGCGATGTATGTTATTGATTATTTTTTACAATATATTTTTAAAAGTATATTGACATATTCATCAATACTTTTCACAATTAAACTTTTTAACAATCAATATTTTTGGCATAATATAACTATTAACATATCACAAATAATTGAATATTCATCATGTAAATAATTAACTCTAACTTAAAATATATTCATCACGTAAATAATAAAAAAATATCTCAAGATATTTGAAACTTCTTAATCTAATTGGTAGAACCTTGTTAAATTTTATTGTTATTTTAAACATTTGATACTATGAAAAGTAAATTATTTTTTAAAAGTAAAAAATATGTAGAAGACCACCTTATTGTAAAAGAATATAATTATTTTTTTAGAAATAATTTTGTTATTGTTAAAAAAAAAGAATATATATTTGAAAAGATAGGATTCACAATCATTTTACCTAATTCTAGGCTAGACTTCGTTCCTTTTGGTTATATATAAATTAATTTTTAAAATATTTAAAAAATGTGACTTGCACTAAAATAAAAAAATTAAATATAAAAGAACTTAAAATATAATTTTTTTTCGAAGATATTGATGAAAGTTGTGAACATAAAGTAATCTGCAATAAAATGATAGAAAAATAATTTATGTTAAATCATAAAACAGTAAATCAAAATAAATATCTTTAACCTATTTTTTTTATATTATTTGTACTCTGAAGGTTCATATTCTTTTATAATGTTAAAACATTCTTTATGGAAATTTTATTTTTGAAATGACTTTAATTAGAATATGAATTTACCATATATGTCTCTTAGTTTTTAATCAATTATTTACTGTTTCTAAAGTCTTTCATAATTAACTTTTCATAAATCTCTCTTAATTTTATAAGGTAATTAAACCAAAATTTCTTACTAGCACATATTTATATGTAATTTATTTAATATCAAATTTAAATACCCGCTTTTTAAGATTATATGTAAAAGAAATACACATACAACTTTAAAATACTGAGATTATTTAAACCAAAATTAAAAAGAGATGAAATGTTATCAAATGTGGAATCTTGTTTAAATATATTTTTACTCACTTTAAATGTTTTATTTTTTGTCTTATATATTTCATATTTTTCACTTAAAATTAGTATAAATAGAATCAATAAATAGATTTCCTAAAATGCCAACTGGCTAATTAAATTTTTTTACAGTTTTTCCAAACAAATTAATGTTTTCACATATCAATTCAAATATTTTTCCCATATGTCTCTTGATTGCTAATTGATTTAACTTATAATTTGATTTATTTACTTTACATTAAATAATGAATGTTATTTGTTATCTATTATACAATATCGATTCATATATAGTAGTATTTGAACTACAAATATTTTAACTTTTTTTATAAGACAAATGAAGTTTTAATTATTAAAAAATATTTAATAGTTTTTTTTCAAAGTTGAAATAAATAGTGTTAAATGAATATTTTTTCAAAATAAGATTTAATCTTAATTTGATTAAATTTAAAATATAATTTTCAAATATATATTTATTTTTAATTAATTATTAACTATTTTTAACCCTATTTCTTAATTTCTTGATTAGCTATAAATATTTCTTGATTTACTGTAAATATTTTAATATCATAAAATAAATATTATCATACAAATATTATTTTTTATATAATGTGTAGTAAATATTTGATGTGTAGACATTTTAATGTCTATATAAGATACAATAATACATGTATAAATTTGACTCAACCTCATGCTGTTTAATATAAATATAGATAATTTGGGGAATGACTCAATGAAGTAGCAATCATTTTTTCATTACATATTTACTTTCCATAAATCACTTTAATTTTTATAGTTTGATTATAATTTAATTAGTTATCTAATTACCTCTATACTTTGGGTACAGACTCAAATAAGGTAACAAATGTTTTTCCCTTATTACAATTTTACCTATATTTAAATTTATTATTTGAATGACTTTCTAGTTCCTAAATTTTAGGAGAATTATTTAATTACCTTTTTAATTTTGGTACAGTCTCAAATAAGGTAACAAATGTTTTTTCCCTTATTTATTTACTGAAATAATTTTTTAGTTTCTAATTTTTGGGGGTGTTATTTAGAAGTGTTAGATGACTTATAAACTCTTCTCTTTTTCTTTTTTTAAGTCAAATCTTACTATTTGAATTTTTTTTTTCACTAATTGATTTAAGAAAATATATTTTCTTACCAATAGATTCAATAAGTAAATGATAATTTGTAGGACTTACTAATTTGAAATTTTACATCTTTCAATTTAATACATCTCTTGATTTACTAAAATATTAATTGACTGCTAATTGAAATTTTACATCTTTCAATTTAATATATCTCTTGATTTACCAAAATATTAATTGACTGCTAATTGATTATCCCTATCATGAATCTTTCATTTATTCCAAATTTATCACTTTATGAAAATATTTAAGCTACAAATATTGTAATTTTTTTTAAATGACACGGATAGAGTTGTTTAAACCGTTTGATAGAAATATATAAATTTAATTGAATGAATAATCGATTACTAAATGTACATTGAAATAACCTAAATCTTTTTGCAGTCTAAATTTACATTTGTAAGAACCTTATTGTTGATTAATTTTAAGAAAACATATTCTCTTACTATTATCAATTCAATTTTTTCATTTAGATTCTTATTAAATTTTCTTGTAAATTGCCAAGTGACATACCACTTCGCTATATATATATATATTGAAATAACATGAATTCCTTTTATATAGTCTAAATTTATCATTTGTAGCAATGATTAATTTAAAAAAATATATTCTCTTACCATTATCAATTCAATATTTTTATTTAAATTCTAAGTTTTGTTGTAAATTGTCAAATGATATACTTCTCAATACACCACTTGATTTAACCATAAGCTAGACTGTCCTTCTTTTAATAATAATATAGATATAAATATGATAAATATGAATACATATTTTCTAAAATACAAATAATTGTGAAAATAAGAGTCAATCCTAATCAATTTTCTCCGAAATTATAATTATACTCAGTAATTTTTTCCTCTTATAATTAAAAATTACCTACTTTAGACTTTTCATTTGTATGAATGTAAAATCTAGCTAATTAATTTGATTAGAGCAAATTAATGTTACTTGATTTACTTTTATTATTTGAATTATATAAAATATAGTTGAATGAAAATTCAATAATTAAATGTACTAAAAAGAAATTCAAAATAACAAAATCTTTTCTTTTTATAGTCTAAATTACCATTCAAGATTTTTACCTTGATTAAATTTTAGAAAAATATATTTTATTATCATTATCAATTGAATTATTTTTCTTTAGATGCTTATTAGATTTTTCTTGATCTTTTTTGTTGTAAAAATGCCAAGTAACATACTTCTCAATACATCACTTGGCTTAACCACAAGCTAGACTACATATGATGTATGTGTATATATATAGAGTGAGAGAGATTTTAAAATTTCACACTTTTCAATTCAAATTAAATTCTTATTTCAATTCAAATATTTTT
>JBDJHY011063950.1:0-14149 GCA_039654485.1 Withania somnifera
GTAGAAAAGAAAGAGAGTAAGTACCCATAATAAACAACAGGTACTCAGGAAGTATCCCTGGATGGCCCTAAAACAAAGCCGTGCTGAGCACAACTACCCTGAAAACACAACCATAATCCTGTTATGCACCAAATTACAGAAAATATCATAACCAAAAGTTTATAAGACAAACACAGGGTGCAGGGAATAACAATATTAAACATAACTACTCAATAGAACAAAATAAATAATCTAGAACCTTATAATGGAATATCAGTACAAAGTCTCACGGACTATCTTCATCAATAAAGTCAATACTGCCTCATAAGTAATCTCACCAAAAAATAATAAAGTCAAAAAGATATCTAGAATCAAAATAATTCACAAGTATATGTATCTCACCATCGTCCTATCCCAAGTGTAGGCCTCCCTAACCGAGTCAACTTACAACTTGTGAAAACTTTCCACTAGTTATACAATAGGCTCGCAAAGAAGCCCATCATCACCAAACTCAATCCCCAATACATGAGTCCACCTGTCATAGGAAGGGTACATCCGAAGCAATTAAATAATGGACTTGTGGATAGGATTATAAACGGAATAGGCTAAGTTAAAGGAACTCCTAGTCAAGTCTATATCCATACCAGATACTAACGCACAAATCCATCCATGATAGAAAGGGTATATCCAACATTGCCGAGAAATAGACTTATAGGATAGATTTTGAAATAACTAAACTAACATTAGTATTGTATTTAATAACCAATTCATAACCATATCATAATCAACTGAGAAATAATACATAACCATCTCATCATCATTACACAAGTATCAATTACAACTAAATACATACCATAGTTTATATGCTCCACTCAGTCCCCAAAAAATCCATGGGATAGAAAGGTGTTATTTGATGTTGTCGAGAAATGGACTTGTGCGAAGAATTCTAAATGGTAAATACGAGCTACAGGAATCATCTAATGAATTAGTCCATCATCATAAATTAACTATCGCCAATTTATTCAAGTGCAGGTCCCCCTTCTCAAGTTAGGCCATAACTCATAGGGAGATCCCCACTCATTATCTACTAACTCGAGAGGGAGTCCTTTATACCCATATTAGTTCCCAACACACAAGTCCACCAACGAGAGAAGGGTTACATCCGATGTTGCCGAGAGATAGACTTGTAGGATGGGTTTTGAAGAAATAGTTTGAACAAAATTATATTTGAACCATTAAAACCATGTATTACAAACCTCATATAAGTGTAACCTATAAAGATTAGAAATAGCACATCGGCTCTTATTTTGTAACCATATCACGA
The DNA here is from genome assembly GCA_039654485.1 of Withania somnifera. Taxonomy (NCBI): domain Eukaryota; kingdom Viridiplantae; phylum Streptophyta; class Magnoliopsida; order Solanales; family Solanaceae; genus Withania; species Withania somnifera. The sequence goes on from JBDJHY011063950.1 coordinate 1,304, forward strand.
TCATATCAGAAATTACACATCAATCCTGGACCTTTAAATCATAAATTAATATCATGACCATGCTAAATATTGCACATTGGCCTTGTCCTTTCATAACTTTAATCTCCTCATATATATGCTGAAAATAACACATCAACCATTTCCCTTTTATGACATAATTCAACAAAGTAATAAGCGTGCATGATTAATCAATAAGGCTGCCATGGGCATAACATCAAGTAACGAATCATATCAATAAAACTACAGCCGCTCAAGAGAATACAACTCAATAAAGGAGCAAATAATGATAAGTAAATCAACAAATCCCCCACAAGGGCAAATGATCAGACAAAGTATCACTACAATTCAACCAATGCCAATCATGGGTGCAATCTCAAGTAAGGAATTAATAAATATAGATAACAGAGCATGGGCGTTCACAATTCCTCCTCAATCTCAACTCAATAGAGAAGTCAAATAACCAATAACTTAAAACCTTTTTTATTATTTGGTTTTAACCCCATATGCTTAACTTTATTGTTCAGGTGAGTACTCATCACTTCACTCACATGGACACCCCTAAATAATCTTCATTGCTCCAAATTGCAATATTTAAACACATAATAGCCTATGCCACTTTTAATAAAGTCAAGCCTCCACTTTCCTTAAATAAAGAAATCCACTCAAGATGGTGCCTTTCCCTTGCATCAAGCTTTTGATTTCATGAAATCTATTCAACTATGAGCTAAGCATAAGAAAATACTAACTTTGATACGTATATTGATATTAAATAGAGTCCAAATTACCCCAAAAAAGTGAAAAACGAGGGTCAGGGGAATTTCTAAAATTTTTATTGAAAACCATGTTTTCCATGTCTCAAGAATCGTAAATATAAAATTTTAACATAAAATGAAATAGTAATTGAACCTAAAAGTTTAAAATACAATATCAAGGTTTTCTACAAAAAAAAACCAAATTTTATTCCTTTGATCACCAAATCTGATGTTAAAATCGAGGAATAATTAATGGGTAATCAAAGACTTAATGATTAAAGAACTTACCCAAATGATTTGTCTCAAAAACTCTCCAAAAATATCCTAAATGAGCTCTCTAGGTATAAAATGGTAAAAAGGGTAAAGAGCTCGTGCATAGTGATTTTTTGTCCCATCCCTACTAGTTAACCATACTCTACATGATCGAGATGGTTACTCATGCGATTGCAATGAGTAACCAGTTCCTGAAATGCTCTATGCAATCACAACTGAAAGTCACGCGATCATGGTTCTTCTACACGTGATTGCAATGAACGACAATCATGAATCATGTAATTGCGATGCTCATTCACATGATCACTATGAGTAAATTATCCTACACCAGAAAAATGAGTTGACAACAATTTTATAATGAAAAACTAGTCCCTGATTAGACCTTCAAGATTCATCGGAACCCAATGCATATAAATCATATATTCTACACTTCTAAATTAGATATTCTGGACTCAGTAGAACCATCAAAATATGAATTTGAAGTATCCTTCACCCAATACTCTCCAAACTTACTAAAAATGAGAACTTTAACCAAAAATATGAAACTACCTTAGGAACTTCCAAAAAATATTTCAAACCTTCTCATAGAACAAAAAGACCTTCCAAACCAACAGAACTGATGAAATTCAAATACGAGTGCCAGATCATCAAATATTGACCAAAGTTAAAATTTGGCCTAAAATTCAACTATCTCATCAGATGAGCTAAAATAATCATGAAAGCCTAAAAATGAAAAACTTGGAATATTGATTAAAGTAAACTCATTCAACTTAAAACTTTTATATACTGAAAATTTCTCAAAATTTATAACTTTGAGCTTCTATTTAAAATAATCCAATAAACTAAAAAAATATGACTAAAGGAAACTCTCTGAAAGGTTAAAATAATATTTTTCTAGAAAATGCCAAAAGTAACCTTCAAGTTCATTACACTTCCTCTCCCTTCTTCTTCTTAAATTTTAAGGACGAAAGTTCTTTTTTAGTAGTGGATAATGTAATTACCCATATGGTCATTTATATTTTTATGTACTATTTTCTTTGTATACCATTTAAATGGCTTCCCCGGGGCATTTATGATCTTCTGGGATTGGTAGTTTGATTCTCTGGAAGTTCATCTTAAAGTTACCTCATTTCCCCTATATTAGAGCCTAAATTTAGGTAATCATTGAATGTGGTCAAAATATCTTTAATATAATCTTAGAATTTAATTTTGATAGTTCACATAGCTTTGGAACTTTAATAATGGTCTAGTTGGATCCTTGGTTAGGGTCTGAGAGCTTTCGGTATAATTTTATCTTATTTGATGAGATAATAGTTGGTCGGCAGTTAAATGTTTGACTTCAATCAACATTCGATGATCAAAGCTTTAGATTAAAAATTTAACTATACCATCAGCTCTTGACTACTAATTTTATATTTGATTGTTTGTTCGTTTTCTTCCCAAGGTGTCTGGATTGATTTCAGGCTTTTAGTTGGCTTTTATGCATTCTGGATTATATAGTGTTAATTGATCAACATTTATCCAAAATGACCACGTACCAAAATTTCAACTATGTTGTTAAGTTTGGAATGTTAATTTTGGTATGCTGGAGCTATTGGTTTGTGTGTATCGAACTCTAAACTTAATTTGAACCTTCATCGAAGCAATTCTAACTTGGTAGGAATTGTTGTGCAGTTGTATCTGTGATGTCCCTGATGCAACTACAAGGTCTTACTTGTGATGCCTTAGCTACAACGTACCAGTAATGGCTTGTGGACCGGGGTCAGTTTTCCCCTGCGACCTTTAGTTCGCAAGTCCTATCATGCTTGGCAGTCTATATTATCATTTCCCCTTGAAAATTCAGTCATTTATCCATTTCTTATCACTCTAAAACTTGCTCTAACCTTGTCTTACTCTTAGGAAATCATATCTAGACCTTCGGACATCACTTCCTACGAAGAATATTGAGTTCACTTGTATTTTGGTAAGTCTTTTCACTTCAATTTCTTCTACTCCATAGAAATCCCCTCTATTATTGACCCTTACTGATCCTTGGTGAATCTTGTGCCTTGGCTGGTCATGGGTGGTTGTTGGTGCATCATGAAGTACATACCTTGATGATTATTTTCCCTTCATTCTTGGTACATAGTTCTTCGTTGTAATTCTCGTTAATTATGTAAATTTTTACTCTTTTATTTTTTTTTATTTGTGTGATCTTAAACCCAATTCTTACTCGAATTGCACTCATTTTTTCTGCATAAATTCCTGGTTTTTCTATAAACTCGATGGTAACTTTCATTTCAGGGTCCGGTAGTGGGTCCCGCAAGCCTGTTTTGAAAATGAATTTTAGATTAGCTCTGAACTTGATATAAATTATATCGTTAGAACTGTATTAATGTGTAGATGTTTGTTTTGATAGTTTTAACCCTATTTTGGAGCTATTTTAATTTAGATGAGCTAATCCCCATGAGTTGTGACTGTATTTTTGCCAGAAGATAGGTAGCTTTGGCTTACTCCCTTTGGGTTGGGTGTATAGTTTTTATAACTGCACTAAATAGTATCCTTGGATTGGGCTTGCTAGAGTGGAACTGTGACCCCTATTTTCTTATTTTCTTCTTTTTCATCATCACTTTTTTTATAATGGTACTCGGCATAATACGATTTCTTTGACCTAGTGGTGGCCTTATAGTGGTTGTAGGGTGATTCTTGAAGTATAAGGTGCAGCAGCGGAGATGGTTTATGTATTTTCCCTTGGGTTTGAGCTGATATTTTTGTGTTGGTAGTTGTAGATGAGCTCGTGAAAGGCAATAGGATAGCTATAATGATTTATTATGACCATGTATTCATAAAGCATATACGCCCATAAAGCATATATGCCTAAGAGGTCATATGTTGAGACTAAGGGTCCATTATCATCATTTTTTGAGATATTATTTCCTTAAAGGCCCCTTTTCATATATAAATGGCTAAATTAGACTAAAAATGATTAACATGGATATTTATGATGTTTAATAATAAATAAAGGGTTTGAACTTGTTTTAGACCCAATTCAGTGTTAGGCACTCAGTTTACTCCTTTTTCTACTTGTTTTAGCCTAGGTTTACAAATTGGTACCGAGTACTATTGCTATTGCTAGCACTTGAGTTCTGACCTGGCTCTGATATTAAGTGAAGCCTTTTCTGACTATATGAATTCTGACCTGGCTCTGATAGTAAGTGAAGCCTTTTTTGACTGTACCACACTTGCTGATTTAATATGCTAGTTCCAGAGATATTATGACATTATGTTAATGAGATATTGAGATACTGTGATAGTGAGATGCGAGGTCTACTGGGTTTATAAAGATTGATACATGGTTAGAACACCTCTGTAGGCCCTACCATTTTATGATATACACGCCAGAGAGGGGTATATGCAGGAGTAGAGGTGTAAAAGAAAAGCCCTTTCATGGATCCTGCTTGTTGGGCCTACGGGTACCGGAGGAGGAGCATACACAAGAACTATTGCAATACCATTATTTTACTTTACTGCACTTATTTTCTGTATCAACTCTGGTCTTAGGGGGATGGAAGGGTGAGTGTGCCTTATTTGTACTCTTCCTTGCTTATGGGGGCTTGGAAGGTTTTTACCTACATTAACTATTACTTGTATTTGTAGTTTTTAGTTGTAGTTATTGTTATCGATCATCCTTATCTAATGGTCTTAGATATGCCTCTTTGTACTTATTGTATCCTTCCCCATCCATGTCATTGAGGTTACCAGTTATACCTTTTATTAGCTTCTTTCTTGTTATTATTGGTGTTGTTGCAAGGACTGGCGTATGCTCTCTTCTCCTTACCTGAGCTTCTGGTTCATTGTTATAGCTACAGTATTTATATAAGATCTTTCTTTCTTGCTTCTATTCTATGTAGCTAGCTCCATGTGCTGCTTTTATTTTTTTGTGACTTATTTTTTTACCTTTCTGTTATTTACTGTAGTTATACCTGTTATTCCCTTGGTGGGTCCTTGAAGCCCATTGGGTACTCATGCGGTGACTAGTACTCATATTACACTTTACATCTTCCTGATACAAATCCTAGTATAAGCCATCGCCGTTGATATCTCGGATCGTGCCTACTTGTAGTTGATTTTGGAGATATAGGGTGAAATCCAACCATCCATATTTGCTTGCATCTCTCATATTATATTTTATCTCTTTTGTATTTTAGAGACTGACTATGTATTGTACTCTTCTTATTTCTGTACTTTGTACCTTATAATGGCTCATGTGTACACTAATACCAAATCTTAGGTGGATTTTATTGACTTTTTATCATATCCTATTTATTCTATTTCCTTTCCCACTTCTATTTACTGTTTTTTTTTTACTTTTCTGTAGCTTTACTTGCTCTAGTAGCCCGTAACTTGCTACTCGAGCTACAAGGTTGGTTTGCCTGCATGTGGGATAGTAGGTGCCATCATGAATTAAGAAATCGGGTCACGTTAGTTGGTCTCTTGGTCATAAAATATTAGAAACCAATGTATAAAAACTATTTTCATGATAATATCATGCACAACCAAATCCAATAGATCACAACCACTCTAACAGACCCTGTACAAGCTCGAGTAATTTCTAAAATAGATAAATAACCAGTTCGAGACTCGTGAAAATTCTCATCCCACCAACTATGTTGCAGAGTTAAAACAAGGCCGACTCGGGGCCACAATGGGTAATCTATAACACTATAGAAAATATTGAAGCAGAAAGCAAATGAATTGGACTAAAAGAAGTGGACAGGGGTTAAAGGTACCAATTCTTAAAAACAAACCCAAGGATGTTCTAAATACTAAAATTATATATAATATACACCAAGTCTAAGATCAGTAAGTGGTAGCCTATACGCCAAGTCTAATATAAGTAAGTCGTAGCCTATCTGTTATCAAAATATAATGCTCTGGGAATACTGGGTCATAGCTCAAACTGCTCCAAACAATTATGAAATTCTCAAAACTGTAATCTACACATTAAAAGAAAGAAACTAATATCAATATTTATAAGATTTTAGCTCAATCCAAAATCCAAGTTAAAAGAGGCCCGTGGACACCACAACTTGAAACATCGAACAAAATATATCACTAGGTTTCTCTCAATATAAGGAATATACATCTAAAATTTGGGATCAAACAGAGTCAAGAATAAACAAAAATTAATTCAAAAAGTAATGAAAATAGTTCGAGGAATTTAAGAATTTAGGTATAAAATTCAAGGAATTTGGAGTAAAAACTTATCAATAATCAAAAAAGTGATTATACTTAATCTCCAATATTCCACAATCTCACATGCAAAACCCCGTGAAAAATCAGTGGAGAAAATATTATTTTTGAAGTGAATAAGATGAAGAAGTGGATTAGGATTTCATCTATTTATACTTACTGTGAATAGTACCATGCGATCGCGTGGTCCAAGGAGTAAAGGCATCGCAATTACATGAGAACCATTCACGATTAGATATATGAAAAATTGGAGCCTTCACAAACATATGGATTAAATCCTCAATCAGAGAGAAAAAAATAGAGGTGCACCATCAGCTGAGTTTGAAAGAAACCAAATGAAAATCAAAGATCAAACAAAGGCTCGAAATAAGTTCCGAAATCAATAAATACAAACACAATATTCAAATTATATGAAACAATACTTTAGATTTAATGACATAAATGAAATTATGATCTGATATTGTTATCGCAAAATGTTGAATAAAGTCAACCCTCGACCTATATTTCCTTAATTCCAATCAAGGATTCAAAATGATTCTGGCTAGCCCCGGACCTAAATCAATAGTTCACCTAATCGAAACTCGTATTCTACTGACAACATAGTCGGATTTTTTATCCAATAAACAAACCATCAAAAGTTTATTGTAAGTCAAACTTTCCAATTCTAAAACCAGAAAAATACGCAAAACTAGATAAAAATAATACCAAAAACTATTCTGACCCAAACCAAGAGTCAGTCTAGACCAAAATCCATATTTTGGAGCTAACAAAACAGTCTAAGTTTGACTTTAAGTTTGTTTTCAAAGAAGGTTGACTAAAACCAATGATTTTTAAAGTTATGACTCTAAATAGGAAAATAGACAAAAACTCCAAATGATTGACTTGGGATCCGAACCACCATCCTGGTAAGTCATAAATAACTTGAAGCCTCTACATGAAAGCTCTAAGATGCAATAAAAGTATAAAAATATAAAATAACTGAAAGGGTCATTACAAATATCCTTTTGAAAATAATAACAGTAAGAAATATTTTACTTTTTGTGTAAGTCAAATCATCCAATTTCATTCGAAAATAAGCTCAAAGGTATCATCATATCGTATTTTATGTTCAGAAGGTTCCAATGATGAGTCATGTAATTAGTGTGACTCCCTATCTAAATAGTTAACCAAACAACCATAGACCATCATAAAGAAGTATCTATAACAGTATGCAAGTTATACCTTTACACTAGAGAGGGCTATATTAGTAATCATTTAATACAAGATGCACCAAATTTAACTAGTATGTGTTAGCAACGGGATCCATCAAGGTCTATTTTCAAATAATGCTTTCTTTATAAATAGTAAGGAATTCATAAAAACATTTTCAAAAAAATCCAGGGAACTTAGGATCTTATCAAATTATATTACATGCAAACTTGAACAAAAACAGATGTCCAAATACTTACTTCTCAACTAAATAAAGAAATTTTACAACAATAAAAATCATATTTCAAATAACAGATGACATAGAATAGAGAGAACATCACAAATAATAGTTTAAGTATCATATCAAGTAAAAGACTTATCCCATATGAAATTTTAGAGCATTCAATAACACCTTTTATAAAATCATGTATAAACAATGTAGGTTATGATAAACATAAACTTGGTTATGATAAACATAAAGTGCAGTAAGCTTACTACTCACAGTACTCATATCAAAATACCAAACTCATCGCCTCAAGTAATCCTTATGACTTTCTTTTATTAATTTATAATAATATAATATTAATATCAAGTTAATTCCTTCATTTATGGTAACTAAAACTAAATTAGAACACCCAAATTGACTTGATATTATCAGTAAATCTTTTTTATTTTATCCTTATTTGCTGAACATTAGAGTTCTAACTTAAAGAAATTAGTGGAATAATTGTATTTGATTCCACCAACATCCATTTATCCAATCCCATTTGTCAATCATATATAATCATTTTCACATAAAAAATATTATAAAAAATTTATCTTGAATATAAGTAAGTGTGGTTCAAACTAAGAGGATGTCAATTTTTTTAAGAATTTCTAAAAAGCTAGGAATGAATTCAACATTTGATGTGCCAATTTGTTGCTCTTGTTGTTGTTGCACATGCTTTCTTTCCTTTGATATTAGATTGGGAAGGCATTTACCCCTTTTCTTATCTTGTTATAGAATGCAACTATAACTTTAATCCTTACTTTGACTTTTCTTTCGTTTTGTTTTCAAGGTGGATTTCAGACTTCTTTTCTTAATTAGAAAATTTCCTTTTTTATTATTGATTGAATTTGATTTCCTTTAGATATATGTATTTATATATATATAGCGATTACTCAGTATGAGTTATTATATTTTTTCCATCTTAGTAAATTCGATACCTGAATTTAAATAAGTGCATACCTGAAAATTAAAACAAGTGAGGATAATTGAATCACATGTTATTTTTTGACTCACAAGTAGATCCTTCAAATGTATAGTTTCTCCCTGAGGTGAAATTACTTTTTAATCTTCTTACTTGTCTGTCAACAATAGACACTAGTTCCTCCCCATATGTCAAGTTGTTATCAAGTTGTACAGTTGGAAAGCTCTCAGCATATTCTTCAAAATTTGAATCATACACTCAGAATGTCTATCTGTTTATGAATAAAATGTAGTACTAAGATATCCTCATGTACTCAAAGATTCTTGGAAGGATTATCAAAACCATGAGGTGAATTAGGATCCTCTTTCAGAGATAAGTCAGATAATTTCATTCATAAATATTGGTGCATATCTCACTCCACTTATGTAGTCTTTACTGGAGAAAAATTATGCTGATTTTATTAATCGGTATATAATTACCCATACAAAGTTCAATCTGAATCTCTTGTAGTAATCCCGCGGATCGGTGATTCTCAAGTTTAACCTTCTAACAATTCAAACAACTAGAAATAAAGCTAGAAACGCATTTCTTCATACCTTTCCACCAATAAAATTGAATCAAGTCATGATACATCTTAATAGAGCAAGGTTTAATAGTATATATGGAGTGGAAAGCTTCCTCAAGAGTAGTTTGCCTTAACCTATCTATATTTGGTGCACACAGTCAATCACCTAGTCAAATAATACGATCAAATTCAACAGTAATTTCATACTTTAACTAGATAGAACCTTATATCTATACTTTCACAACTATACATCCTCAAATTGAGTGGACTTCATATGCTCTAAAAATGAAGAATTGGATTGAAGACAAGCCAACAATGCCTCTGCATTTCCCACAAAAAATCTGACACCTGTGTTGTTAAGTTTTTGTATATCCTTGAGCAACTACCTTCTTTCATAAGCTATCTGTGCCAAGTGGCTCATAGATTTTTTGTGTAATACAACAGCTACAACATTAGATTTTCCATAATGATAAAAAATAAAACAATCATAAACTTTGATTAATTCCATCCACCGATGTTTTCAAAGATTTATATTCCTCTACTGAAAAATATACTTCAAGTTCTTATATTTAATATAAATCTAACAAGTTCCATTGTATAGGAAATCGTAAGAGAAAAAACCACTACAACCATCTCCAACTCATGAGTAGGATAATCTTTCTCGTGCTTATTCAACTATCTCGAAGCACTGGCTATGACATAACGATTTTGCATAAAAACATATCCTAATCCTACACTTGAAGCATTACAAAATACCATTAAACCTCAAGAACTAAATGATAAGGCTAAATTAGATGCTACTGTCAAACAAGTTTTTAGTTTTAGGAATTTATTCTCTGTAATGACCCTTGAGATATTTTCATGTTTTTGTGATTCTCTTCTTCTTAGGACATTTTTGTAACTTTCCTAAGGCATTATGACTTGCTGGGATCGATAGGTTGGATCCTGGCAGTTTCTATGGCTTAATTCCTTTGTAATTATGGCTTTTTGGGGACTTACTCAGTTCACATGATCCTAAATATCATTCTTTTTTTTTCTGTTGAGTTCAGAATATTGATTACATAAAGATTTTATATATAGGTTGTTGAAATAGAACTATATTTCGATTCTGAGCCTCAATTACTTAAATTGGGATTGGTTGGGCATCGCGATCGCGATCACATAGCCCAGACCTTGTTCATAGCAATCTTGTGGAGGTTCATCACGATCTCCTAGGCATAAGACGGTCAGGGTTACGATCGCATGGCGGTGGGACACGATCACGAAGTTCACCTGGAAGGCCTATATATATATCCTCCTTGCTTCATTTCTTGACAAAAACTTCAAAGTCTTTCTCTCTTTTTCCAGAGCTAAATTAGATTATTAAGAGAATTTTGTTTGAATTTTTGCTCCATAGAATCATATCCATGTGGATTTACAATCGTTTCTATCAGTTAATTTTTGTTTTTGTATTATATAAAGCTAATGTATCTTCCATTTCTACCTTTAATTTAAGCCCATTTTTATACAATATGATGCATGAGATATTCTATACGTGTTGGTATAAATATTTTCTTTTCTCAAGTTGTTCGAGTTTATGGACCCGATTTTAGTTTGAATTTTGACCCCATAATTTTTTAGCAATATGGCTCTTGTTTTACTTTTATTAAAACGTGGATTACATTTTGCTAGCCTTGCACTATTATGAGTTGCGTACGTGATATTTTGGATATGACACTTCTAAGGACAATGCTGGAATCCAGGTAGTCTATGGTCTACTTTCTTCAGACTGGTATTAGTATAATATACGTATGGTAAAGCACCAACTCGGGGCCCAGATGACTAGTCGGGCCTTGATATGCTTATTTTTCTATCCTATGGCCCATTTAGATGGCTTGTAGCTTAACTACTTACCCTGGGGCTATTTTTCCTACGAGCGTGTCCCACGTCAACTCTAGACTGTACTATGGTTGGGGTAGGAGTAACACCTTTGATGCGTATTATTATACGCTGACTTTGGAGTGTAGTGTAGTGGGTTTTAGGAGGGGATTATACTAGGGATTAGCACTTAGCATCTATCCCCCGATTTAGGTTGGTGTTTTTATAGCCGATCTAGTTAGGTTGATTATTCTGCATTCTATTTGATATATTTTGTGTGATGAGGGCATGCATGGCCCTCCGGGACATAGGTAGCTGGAGACGGTTGTGGTAAAAAAGGTTAGTTGCCTTATTTTATGATATTATACCAAGTTGGGTACGGCTGTGTTGGGTGGTTAGCATCCCTGTGTGATGGTATTATATCCTAGCCTGGTGCGAGACTGGAATGACTGGTTCTTGGTTGATCTTTGACCTTAGAGGGCACTGTTTGGGTAGTTATCTCACCTCTGGTGTCGTCACTCATGTCTTGGGGCCGTGGTTGGGCTAGGAGAGGCTCTACCTTGTGACTAGGGCTCGACAACCATCAGTTTAAGTTATTTATTGGTTTATGTAGAGAGTATGAATTAAATGTGTTAAAAGGTAACTTGATTTTGACAGAGAAAAAATTGGAAACTGATTTTTATATATACTTATATCTTTCGCGACTACTCTTATAAGCAGTATGGAACTATTTTGCCTCACTACCTGAGGCTATTTTCTTATGCTCATGATGATTCTGGATATTTCCTACATAGAGAAAGATGGATCTTATTAAGATTTGGATATTACCTATATGGATGGTTTCCACAAAGATATGGTATACGGGCAGAGACCGAGTTTTGACCTCTTGGCCCTAATGATTATGGCATTGGATGACTTTCCACAAGGATTTTTATACATGGGATTGGATCCCTCCACGGACCCTCAGACCTGGGGCGTCATGCCTGGGGTATGTTACTTGGCCGAGGAAGAGGTATACTGGGGTGGAAGGTTCCATAGGTCTGCCCCTGGCAGAGTCTTGTACCAAGGAGGGTGCGTACGGGCACTATTTACTTATCAGTACCCCTTGCACTGCATCTTTTGGGTTGTACTCTTCAGGCCTTACGGAAGGAGTACCTATTAGGTTACTTTACTTTTTCAGTGTACCTACTTGTCACAACCCGATTTCTTGGATCATGATGGCATCTACTATTCCACCAGTAGGAGAACCAAGCCCGTAGTCCGTAGTCAAAGCGGAGGACTACCATATCAAATGCGGAAGTATATCAAGTAATAAGAAGGTAAAGAAATGTGAAAGTTAAGGAATCAAATAAATACCCAAATTCCGGCATCACTATCAATCGAACCACTAATTAAAGAAATAAGAAATCCAAAATAATTAACATAACTATGTCTCCAAAATACTTGGAGATCAAATATAAACATCAAATCCAAAGAGACACAGGTAAAAGTCGGATGTCAAGCTCACCCTCATACTCTGAAGTAAGATATAAACTGCACGAACAGCTGGCTGTGATCACGGTCGGGAACCTGTACTCGGATCTGCACATGTGCAAGTGTAGTACGAGTACAAGCTGTCGAAGAAATCTGTACCCAGTAGGCTTCGAGGGCCTACTGAGCACATAACAATAATAAAAGCAGTAAATGACAGAATACAATAAAGGGGTAACAAAATCAATTAGCATAATAAGGAAAGCTAGCTACTCAGCTAGAAATCAAGTAACAAATAGACATGTATCACTAGCTAATC
>JBDJHY011064059.1:0-14149 GCA_039654485.1 Withania somnifera
ACTAGTATATAGGTAAGTACGTGTGTTATTATAATAATTGTACATATATATATATATATATATATATATAAGTGAATCTGTAAGTAGGCAAGACTCAAGATGAGTGCTAGAATAGATAAAGCATTATGAAAATGGTAGTAAGTGTTATGAAATCATGGAAATACTAAAAAACCTTGAATTGAATTCATATTAGTATACCAAGAAAAATGGAGCAACAAATAAGATAGACACTCAACTATAAGGAGTCATTTATAAATGTAATAATGGTTTAGAGTTTTTAATGATTGAAAATACGGAGTTTCTTATAACCAAATACGTTATGTGAGTGCATGACATAAATATTTAACCCTATGCTGATAAGTTAGGTATTAAGGTTACTTTCAACTAAATTTGATCGACCGTAGTGCCACTTTGGATAATCCAGTCGGGCTATGCCACTTAGGTAACATGATAAAATATACGAGGGCAACATGTTGGGCAAATAATCCCCTCGGTCCTAAATTCTTCTCCTAAGGAATATATGCATGTAAATTAGGCTCATAATAACTTATAAAGCTGAAACCTTGCTTGTTCATAAAGGTCTTGTCAGGGTTATATGGTTTCGTGAATACTTATTATTATTTGAAAGTTTACGAGTTGAATACTTGAATTTTATCTTATCTTGAGCTTTCAAATACTTGACATTTGAAATATAGCATGAGACATATAAACTTATAGAATTAAATCAGGAGGGTTCTTGGATTTCATACTATTTTAGGGAAAACTTGTTCATGTTCATGAAAGTCATAATAGTCATGTAAATCATGAATAAAACATAAAGAATTTATTAGAAAACATAATTCATAAATTTCACAAATTAAAAATTTTGAAATAGAAAACCTAGCCTACACACATTTAAATTATACATTTCTTAAAAATATACTTGGACATGGGGACAAAAAGGGCTAGTTTATATATTTCTTAAAAATATAATTGTACATGGGGACGAAAAGGGCCAACTATTAAATAATATTTTGTACCAGATTAGGAGTTGTTCTTGGTGAATTCATGAGAGCGTTCTTTTCTTTGAAATTCTTCTGACTTGGAATGAACATGTGAATAGAATGAAGAAAAATATTCTAAATATTGCTCAAGTAATCCCCAAAGAATATCTTAAACGACGTAGTGTTGTCCAAAAGAGTATTAGGGACTTATCCAAACACATTTAAGGATTTTCAATCAAATTTTCAGACCAGAAAAACCAAGGGGTTGTCTACACCTACATACAGGGCTATAAACATGCATCACACCCCCTTAACCAGGGCTATAAGGCCACTTCAGTCCCGCCCCCAAGCAAAGGCTAGTATGCTTTAGTAAAATACTCATAAAATTTTACTTTGACCTAAAAATGATGTACAATTTGAAGAATCTATACTCTGAGATCTATTTTTTAATATGTTATGAGTCATATAACTCTTTATAGATTAGTATATATGACTGTTTAAAGTTTACCCATGCATAAGACGATATGAAAACTACTATAGTAGAAAAACATTGAACTTAACTTAGAGCTAGGAGTTCCTTATGACCTTGAATCATGTCAAACATTTACTCCACATTATATTATGGATTTTATAACCTAGGATCAAGTTGAAATTTATAGGACCCAAAGTTAAGCACGTATAAAGAACGGTTCGAATTTTAGCTCAAAATTTCAGGTTGTTTTAATAATGCTTCCGAGGAACTCCCCGTACTCAGTCTACTGGCGTGCACAAATAGGTCTTCACATGAGCCTTAATTTTAACTACACCGACATGTAATTTTTCCTTAGCTAATGATTTTGTTTAAAATTTTTGTAGTTTTCAAAAAATATCTAACTTAATTTTATTTGTAGGTATTTATATCATAATAATGCCTTATTCCTTGGATTTGATGGACATTTGTTTCATCCTCGTATATTCTGGGACATCATCTAATATTACCCGCATTGATATAATCCTAATTTTGAATAACTATGATAGTTAATTTAGTATAATTTGTTAAATGTTTATTATTTTCTTTAATCGTTGTTTAGTGGCTATTACTAAAAAAATATATCATATGTTATTTCAAATTATCTTTTTAGTGGATTACCTACTACAAATTTTTCAAGTCGTGGATTGGAGTATCATTACTTTCAATCTTCCAACTTTTTTGAAACTTCTTCGCATGTTTCCCAGTTTTGTTTAGGCCTTAGTACGAATGATATTGATTGAAAATTTCTTATATTTATTAAAATAATATATTTATTAATGTGGTGTTTATATTATTTTTCAAGAATATTAGTATTAAAGAATTTATGATTTTTAATAGTGGCTTACATACTAATGTTCTTGCAAGTCGTAGAATCAATGACGATTTATCCATTCGACCCAATTTGCTTGATGCTCAAGTGTTCCCATGTCTTCTACATTTTGGTGCTTCAAATTATTATCAACACGCATAAATGTTAATATTAGTTGACCTAATTTAGTATTTTGATTTTATTGTCTAAAACAATGTTTTTTATTGGTATAGGGATATTGTAATCCATGTTATCCAAGAAGTTCCTTCTTCTCCATTGAAAACCCTTGGTTCTGATGTCTTGATATACGTCACTACTACTCTACTGGTTTTGATGAGGATCCAAATGCCGGTGAATCAGGATCTCAGGTTACATGGAATGCCACAATAAGAGAAGATCAATAGTTGAGTTTGATGAAATCACAATGATCTACGTCTATCAATCCCTTTCATTGTGAAGTCTCTCAATAGTTAGCACCACTCAATTCATCTTTCGTTAGGCCTCAATTTCATGCTACTAAAATTCCATGTTTTGACCGTCCTCTAAAGGGTAATGATGTACTTGAATATAGACTTGACATTCCTAGTGCATCATATGTTGTATGGCGTGAACTAGGGAATATTAAAAGGGGTAGTGTTTATCTGGAGAAAGTCATTCTATTCCCCGTAAAAAAAAAGTATCAAAGGCGTTAAGATATTCCATTATTCTATTATAAGGGAGTACATTTTTTTCCATTTATATCAAAAATAATGGCGAGTGACATGTAAGCATCTACAATGCCTATTTAAACTTACTGCTCATTTTTAAAAGATGTTAATTAGTAGGGTACATATATGGTACGTGGGTGTGAATCACAAAATGCATCTAAACTTGGAAACTAATATGATTACAGTTGTCTTCATCAGTGATTTTTCAGTAACTCCTAGCTAATATTATATCAAATTTGATAGCAGTATCATAATATCATTTTTTTTATTTGATATCATATGTATTATTCAAATCATTTCAGTTTGCATTGAAAGACTACATCAATGTTGTAAAAAAAGTATATGCCAAAATTATAAATTGATGAAAGGCATGTCTTAGTTGTAAATGTTCCTTTGAAGAAGTATATGGTGACTTGATGCCTCATTTTGTGCCTGATGAAGATACATGGAGACATTGGAACTTCACAATCTTTGCACAACCATTTAATGGGAGTTTGAATATAGTCCAGAAATCCATGAAAATATTTTTAATAATGTATTCTGGTGTTTCAAGGCCAGTGTCAATAGGTTTCGGTACTTTCATACTATTATATCAATTGAAGGGATGCTCCTATATGAAAAATATTACATCAAGTTGTTGATTGTTATTGGAAAAGACCCCACTTGCTTAATATTTTCTCTTGATTTTGCAATTGCTGCCAATTAGAGCTTTGAAATGTAGAGCATGTTTTTGAACCACTTGCATCAGCATGTTATCAAAGATCATCAAGGAATTTTCTTGATATCAGTAGGCATAAGGGCATAACCAAAAGCATAGAAAGAGATACAATCTGACAGTCCCCATTTACCAACCACAGCATATGCTTACAAAACATGAAGGAAAACATTAAGTAGAAATATCTAAATGTCAATATGAAAAAACATTTTTTGAGCGCTACCAGTGTACAATAGGAAAAGAAGTTTCATTTATATATGGAACATATAAAAGAACTATGTTTGCCTACATATAATAAATTAATGAATCTTGATTTGCAATGATGGAAAGTACACAAGGATGAAGGTAGGAGGTGGGTCAGGCTAAAAACAAACCGTTCTGCATCTTTTAATGAGTTGCTAAAATAATATAGAGGTCTCCTAGTTACCTCCATGGTTATATTAATTTACATGATATTTTTTTAGAGATTTGTGGAAAGGTCGAGCTATCTTAGGGCTCTATTGGCGAAAGGAGATACATGGATTTTGAACCCCTTTAGGATTTTAAGGAATATTGGTTAAAGGAACCTCTTCAGAATCTCGTAAAATTTCGACATCAATGAGAGTAGTTGTATGAGATTGAAACCTGTATGCACCAAAGGATGAGGAAATGTGCATGTCGTAAGATTGACTGATAGTTTGTGCACATGTGGTAATTTGCTATCAAAGTACTTTCCATGTTCTCATGCCATCATGTCTTGTTCACACGCTATTAGGTCTTAAGAAAATTTTATTTCAAAGCATTATATTATGAATAAAAACTAAAATATATACTAACCATCCATGTTATTTTCTGATTTTTTATGAATTTTTACTATTTTACCCTTCTTAAAGCTCCATTATGCTAAACTAAGTGTGATTCCATGGTTAGTTTGGAAAACTGAATGAGCTTTGAGTAGGATTTTCAAAATTTTGAGTTTTTAAGATTTAAATTGAGAAATACTAAACTCTCAGGGTTAGTTTGATTTTGGAACCTTAAAATAGAAAACCGTTAGTTCCATTGCTATGGAATATGGATTTTGGTCTAGTAGGACCTTTTTATTTCAGTTAGTTCATTCATAGTGATCTTGAGTGGTAATGAAAGGATACAATTAAGTTTTTAGGGGTATGGTTAACTTTGATCTACATTCAGACATAAAGCGCCTGGATTAAAAATTCTATGATTCTATTGGAATATGGAGGTGGTTTTTGGTCTAGAACGAGGTCTCTTTCTTTTTTTTTTTTTTTTGTAAGTACAGGGAGATATTTTTGTATTTTTTGTGTTTTTATATAAAAATGGAACCTTAGTGAGTATTGGGCCATAAAGACCTCATTTGTGTGTTTGATGGTTCCCTTGAGTCTTGATTTGTGTTATATGGTTTATTTGTATGGGATTCTAATCGAATCTCGAAGGTCAATTTAAAGTTATGATTTATACTGTGCTATTACTATTGTTGTTATTGATGTCATCAGGAGTCCTCCCTATTTTTTTGAGGATACCGCAATCAAGGAGGGTGATGAGGCTTATTCCTCTTGTTCGCGACATGCTGACCGTGTTCGTAGAAGGTACGAATAGTGGTAAGTCCCATATTCGTGGCTAAGGCTCCATTCATGGAAGGGACTTGGCAGTTCACTGTGTTTTTTTAATATAGCTTTCTTATGAACATGTCTTATTTTTTCATCTAAACCACGACTTCAAATCCCCTATTTTGGCAAAGCTTGATCAAGGATTTTGAAAATAGCTTTTTTGTAATGATTCTAAACCATTTCCCATTAATTTTTAGCAAATTTAACATGATTATCTAATAAAATTTGGAGGTTCGTAAATTAAAATGGTGTTTTAAAGAATGAACCCAAAAATATTCAAAATATTGATTTTTGATCCATGATATGGATTGGGTTTTCAATAAAACTTGATATCTGGATTTCTCAAGTGATGGGTAATCGGTTTTAATAATAACAAACGAGTTTTGAACCCTTGGGGCCCGGGATGAGTTTTAATGAACTTTTGATAATTGAGTCTTGGGTGTTGATTATTGTATTTTCTTGTATTAATTGTTGTGGTAACTAGATTGTACACATTTGAAGGAAATTTGAAACGAAAAAGCTCCTAAGTGACTTTGTTCTTCAAATATAAGGCAAGTTGAGGATCCTTGGTCTCTTTATAACGTATTTGAAATTTATTTCTAGGTTGTGTGTAGTTGGGGAAGATGATTACATTGGGATACTTTGATTTAGCTTGAACATGTTGGGCTAAATTGAACAAGTTTGTTATTATGTGACTTCCTGAGGATATTATTGAATCATATATTTGAATTGGAATAGAAATTGCTTTAATTTTGCTAATGTGATTGAATATAGTACCTTGATGTAGAAGTTTTAGGCTTAATCATGTACTTGTGCTAACGTTACCCATAATGACTTACTGATACCTTTATAATTGGAATTATGATGCCCATTAAGGAATAAAATAAGATAGAAATGATGATCTTGATAGTGATTACCCATGAGAGGCCAATATTATTGTTTTGAGAATTGAGATTGTTAAATTGAGGGGTTAGTCATGAATTCAATACATTGAATAGGCTTGAAATGTTAGAATTAAAACAATACTCCATTGCTTGTGATAACTTGACTTTACTGATTATTATTGTTGTGGAAATTTGTCCACAACTTGATTAATTTTGTGATAACTTGAATTTATTGATATTGATGTCGTGGTGACTAGTTCACAACTTGATTATCTTGCAACTTGATCATTGATATTATTGTTACTATTTTAACCTACTCGTCACTTGATATTATAAGTGGAGAATCAAAAACCCGACTGTGGCGAACTTTGGTAGCAGTCAAACAAATGAGTTAATAAGGATATTGAAACCTGAATGTGGCGGACTTCGATAGCAGACACATAAATAAGATAATAAGAAAATTAGAAAACTTGACTTTGGCATACTCTGCAGGAGGCACATAAATAAGAAATAAGAATATTGAAAAACTTACTATGGAGGACCTCGAAAGTAGGCACATAAATGAGATAATAATAATATTGAAAAACCTGACTGTGTTAGACTTCATTAACAAGCATGTAAATGATATAGTAATAATATTAAAAACCTGTCTATGGACGACATAAACAACAGGCACATATATGAGATAATAAGTATATTGAAAACTTGACTATGGACGACTTCGGCAACAAGCACTTAATTGATATAATACATAATTATTGAGCACCTATTGTGGCAGACTTTTGAAATGGGTGTATATGGCTGGAAAGTATATGAATGGTAGATACTTGTGCATTACATTGTACTTATACTGAATATGAATTAACTTACCTTACCTATCAAAATTGACTAACTGAATATGATGATTGAAAATGATATTGTTGTTCATTTTGAGGTTATTACTTGTTAGGATGATGAATAGTTGTATTTATTTGTATTTCTCTTATCCTAATTTATATTCTTCGCTGGTCTGCTGCATATATAAACTATTATAGGTTGTAGCATCTGAGGGTGGTTGGATATCAATAGTTATCACTAGTTCTTTATATTTAAATCAGGTGAGGATGCTGCTGAGTACGGTTGTTTTAGTACTCACTCTTGCCTTTCTTCACTTTTATGCATGTGCTACAATAGACTGTCTTGAGTTCTCTTCTCTCACTACTAGCAGCGCTCTCCTGGACAGTTAGAAGTATCTTATTATTTTTCGTAGTCTCCGATGTCTCAACTTGTTCTATCTTAGTATTTTTACTCTTTTTGAAAGATTTGTTGGGATTATAGACCTATGTTTGTAATATCTTAATTAGTGGCTTTGTACCGTGGCTACCTGGTTTTAGGTGAAGTTAATAACTTCCAGTTAAATATTTCACTTATGTATTACTTTATACAATTATTTTGGATTTTCTTTTAAGTTATTCGTTGGTTAGGCTGACCTACTACGGCAGAAAGGTAGGTTCCATTACTCTCAATTTTAATGTTGTGAAAAAAAGCTTACTTCAGTCAGTTTTATCCTCTCGGTCCTCATGATGCTTGGCCTATAGAATCCTTTGATTTGATAGCTAATATAAACTTTATTAGTAAAAAAATAGTCTAAGTCCATGACTCGTATACATAACATAATGGATGTTCCCAAAATCCCACTTTCCGAAAAGTGCCCGGTGTGCCAAAAATTAGCCCATGAAAAGTGCAACTGTCTCTTATTAGACCAAAATGCATGTTAATCAGCATTTGTAAATAATGTAATGCAATATTTCAATTTATTAAATGTAATTTGGTATACAAGAATAATTTGACCAATAGTATATGTTTGTTGCAATTGGGGGATTAAATATTTAACAAATATTAAGAATTTATGTAAAAAATGTATGAACAAATCAACTAATTTAAGTAACTCAATTTTCAACTAGTGTTACTTTTAATTTAATAAAAGTTTTCCAAAGATGTTATTTCTTGGGAGAGTTTTAAGTAACTAGTATATTAATAAGAATCATCTAAACCCTTTAGGTAGTTTCATCTACATCAACTTCATCGCTATTATCTACATCTCTATTTTTTCTATGTTTTTCTGTAGATTATATAACATTTAACTGATCAATACAGCTAAATGTTACACCATAATCTAATGCCATGGGTTTAAAAAATTTCCTATCTGTTTTCTAATAATTGGAAATGTTGGATAATTTGTATCTCTTTGCGTTGTTTCATCGCCTAAGATCTTCCAGACTTGTTCCTTTTCCGCTCCTTTATAGTTAAGATCATCTAATGTATGGTGTGTTTGCAATGCTTTTTTCAATTTTATATATTTCCTTATTCGGGTGTGGAATAACTAGCTTGTAATCTATTGTTACAGATGATCAAAGAGTAGATTACAATACTTGTGGTACTAATAAATGGTTCCACTATCATAATACCTCATAATAACAACGTTTTAAATATAGGCAGGACAATGGAGTGTTTCACCCCGAATTGTAATGACCCTAAAGGTCAATTTTCCTAATTTCGTGCTTTTAGACTATCCTACCCTTACCGTAGTTGCATTACATAAAAAATAGTGGTTTCATGGTTGTTAGTGAATAGGATGATATTGAATATAAGTTTAGGAAATTGTGAGTTTTGAGGCCTTATGTATGATGTAAAGAACTCTAGGGGTCATTTGGTGTTCGTGGCCTAGTATAAAAAATTCAACAGTTCCATCAGCTCCAAAATGTCAAGTTTGGTCTAGTTGCACTTTCATTTCCGCTTTTTGACCTTTCGTGGTGATTTTGAGTGATTAGATGAGATAAAGTTGAACCTTATGGTTAACTTTGGTCAAAATTTATACACAAAGTGCCTGGATAAAAAATCTGATGATTTCTTTGGATTCAAGGGGTGGTTTTTAACCTAGAATGAGGTCTTTTAAATTTTTCGTAAGCCTCAATAGCATTTTGGTATTTTCAATTATAAAGGGACCCTTATCAGGTATGGGTCAAGATACTTTGTAACCATGTTTAGATTATTCGTTAAGTTTGGAATGTTGAAAGTAGTAGTTTGCATATACAATTTGTTGTCATGAGATAATAGAAGAATCTCGAGGGTCTATTCAAAGACAACTTTCCTTAAGTTATTGTTGTCATTATTTCTATTGATACACCACTAGGCATCTCACCACATTCACGGTCCTTGGTCACATTCGTGGTGAACGGGGATTTTTTTCCTCGCATTCACAGTCTAAAAACTACATTCACAAATAGTTGCTTTTGAAAAATGGTCAGCAATCATGAAGTTTATTAAAATTTCTAAGTTTTGGTTCATGTCCAGGTGTCGGGTTCACGGAAGAGAGGAAGTGCACCTAGGAAAGTTTTAAATAGTGAATTCACGAAGTTTCTCATATTACTCATGCAACAATTGACTTTTATACCCAAATTTTGCAAGGTTAATCAAGGTTTTTAAAGATAATCATATGGGTAAGTTTCCTAATCACCATTTCGTAAATTCTAAATCACTTAATTATGAATTTCATCAAAATTACATGATTTTGAACCCCAAATAGTGAGTAAAATTGGAACTAGAAAATGAACAAAACATGAGACTTTTTTTTCTACAAAATGAAATTGATTTGGTAAATACTTCATATTCGTCTTACACAACTGATGAATAACATATTTTTATGATTAATTTTTACATTGACCCTATGGGCCCAGGGTTAGTTTTTCAATGAACCTTAAATTATTAGTGTTTTGGTGTTGATTAATGTACGTTTGCTTGGATTCTTTGTTTGGAAACTATAATACACTCTTTTGGAGACTCAAAGAAAGAGTAAAGTTCATCAGTGAGATATTTCTCCATTTCTAAAGCAAGGTAAGGTTGATTTATCTTTTTTATAATATATTAGTGATTGTCTAATCTAATTATAAATGGGGAATGTGAATTACATTAGGTTGATGGTAGTGATACATGTTGGTTCAAAATATGGGAAATATTTGTTGATATGACTTTGTGATTAATGAATTTTTCCTATTTAGTGAACTTTTGAAATGCAATGATTTGGGGTGAAACCTTTAGAAAAAATTATAGTGAATATTACTTCATGATGACTCCATTGGCTGAAATCCACTATAGTTGAAATATATAGATGATTTTGTGATAATTTTCCATATTGATTTGGTTTTTTGGGTTTTGTCATGATTGAGCATCATATTTCCTTGACTTCTCTATCATGTGAAATTTATTGATATATTAGCATGGAAATGATTTGACTTGTTTTATCAGGGAAACAAATGATATAGGAAAACCTGACTAGGACGATCTAGACAACATGTATATTGTTTAGTAAAAACATTAATTAAAATATTGACTTTTATTATCTCAATAGTGGATATATTATTGATAAACAAATGATACTCAAACCTGATTTTGACGGTCTCAGAAGTAGGTAAACATGGACCTTGTGAGTCCCCATAGGTTTCGATTATGAAGGTCTTTACAACAGATATGTACGTTTATGATAGATATGCATCAAAGATATCTGCACATTTCATAGTAGTTTCTTGACCTTTATATTATTATGATTGTCAGTACATTTGAATACTTATATATTTCTTGACACTTGTGTTTATTCAAGGCTACTTGATACTTGATCTAACTTGATATTACCTAATTTATGAAGCATAAAATGTACTTTTCATTACTTGATGGTACTTGCTAATTATCCATTTTCCATGACTTATGGTTAATATTCTACTAATACTTGACTGAACATGATAAGATCAACCATCTTGGGGTAATTACTACTGTCGAGGAGTTAGAGATATTTGTACCTTGTGAATGCTACTTAGGTTGATATGTATTATTTTATTTCTACTTTTTTTGTTGGGTTACTATATGTAAAGGTTTTACAGGTTGTAGTATCGGAGGGTGGTTGGATGTGGGGAGTAGTTATTAGTTCTTTATATTTTGACCAGCCAAGGATGCTGTTGAGTACTATAGAATTGTACTCACCCTTGCTTTTTTGCACTTTTGTGCAGGTCCTATAGTGGAGAAGTCCAGAGATATCCTTCTCTTCTCAGACTTAACAACTCTTCTCAAGATTTCTGGAGGTAGCCACTGATCGATTGAGTCTCTAGAGTGTTCATATATTTTATTGAAGTTTTTATTTCCTTTAAAGATTTTAAGAATTAGATCAAACTTGTATAAAGATTCTCTTAGTGTCTTGGTACAACATCTACCTTTTTTGTGTTGTATTTGAAGTCTTCCACTTATTTATAGATAGTTACCTATTGGGTCAGGAAGGTAGTTTCCATCACTCCTAATTTTTTAGGCGTGATAAGTTGGTATCAGAGTCCTAGATTTGTAGGTCCTACTATACACAAAACAAGTTTAGTAGTCTGGTAGATCAATATAGAAATGTCCATTTCTTATACTCGAGAGGCTACAGAACTCTAGGAAAACCATCCCTTCAAACTTTCATTCCTATCTAACGTGGTTTTTATGTGAGTGATGATTCCTTGTGTGTTTTAATTGATTGATTGTAAGGACTAGAGCAATAATTAATGGAGATGACTAGTATGTATTTGGCCTAGTTGTTGGGGGTAGAGGAAGGGGCAAAGTTAGGGGCAAGGTTATAGGCTTAAGAAGGGCTAGAGAAGAAGCCCTAGCTCGGGGTTGATAAAAGATAGTTTCACCTGAGCCAGAGATAGAAAGAGATAAGGAGCAGATCCCTCATGATTATGTTACATCCCCTCTATTACAAATTACTATCCTGGGAGTTCTTGGGGGCATGGCTCAAGATGGTGCATCCTAGGTTTCGAAGACTAGGGCTCGGGAAGAGACCCTAGATTAGTATGATATTTCAAGAGTTCATGATCCAGTGGTACAACCTCCAATGATTCCTATTTAGGTGGGTCTAACACTTGAGGTTCAAATTTTTGTGGGATAATTGCCAGTAGTTTAGGGGATGATTTGGCAACTGTTGTTGAGTTATGAGCTTGATATTCGACTTATTGGGGGGATATATGCACAGCTGTTGTTGAGATGTAAGATGAGCAACAATGACAGTATGAGAGGTTTAGGAAGATGGACCCACTGTAGTTTTAAGGGGATCGACTGAGGATCCATATGAGTTTCTGACCACTTTTCTTGATCAAATTTAGAGTGTTGGGTGGGTACAAAAA
The DNA here is from genome assembly GCA_039654485.1 of Withania somnifera. Lineage (NCBI taxonomy): Eukaryota > Viridiplantae > Streptophyta > Magnoliopsida > Solanales > Solanaceae > Withania > Withania somnifera. Next base: position 12,398 of record JBDJHY011064059.1, read on the forward strand.
CTTGGGCTATATTTTATTATTTTTTTTAGCTTCAAGGTCCATCCCGATATTGGTAGCCTTCTTATGTTCATTCTAAACTAGCAAGATCCTTCCCATGACTTAGGAAATTTTTGCTCGAGCTTTTATTTGTAGATATGTATCCCACAGTGTGAGAGATGGGTTCTGTTGACAGTTCGATGAGCTTAGATAGAAGGAGATGACTGTTGATTAGTATGTGTCTTACTTTTATGTGTTATCTAGATATTCCTTGGCTATTTTACCATATGAGCAGGAGAAGATAACTAAGTTTATAATGTGTTTTATTGTTCCTCTCTAGAACTCGATATTTACAACCTCCTAGATAGAGGGAACCATATTTCATGGGAATATCAAGGCATATAAGGGTTTTGAGCAACTACATAGGGTTTAGTTTAGTAACTACAAAAACCAAGAGGCCCTATTCTTTGGTCATTCTTTTGTGCTTTATCTGGACGCATAGGTTCTTTTCAACATTCTTTCCTTCCTAATGTGGAGTTCCATTCTAGGCTTCTTTATAGAATTCGGGTGTTAGTCAGAGGATTCGGATATCATATAGTCTAACACTGAGTTTTAGTGGGTCTTATAAGGGATTTTTAAGTTAGGGTGGCTACTTGGGTTCTTAGAGTTTGTCTTAGAAAAGGCAGTTCCCTATGTTGTCTTAAGAGACACTCCATAGTCTTCCTATGCTTCCCGAGTTTCGGTTAGGGCACTAGAATCTTTGATTATGGGAAATGGGGGTGCAGTGAGGGGGAAAGGTACTCATCCTTGTATAGGTACACAACAAACTAGGAGAGGTCAAGGTTGTTCTATAATTTAGTCCTGAGATAGGTGTACACAGGTCTATAACATTCCAAGGAGACCCAGGCTGAGTCTTCTGACACCGTGATCACATGTATTATCCCTGATTTCAATAGGCCTGATTTTGTTCTATTTTATCCAAATACTTTGCCACTACTTTTGATATATCATCTCATGCATTGGCTATACCACTTTGTATTTTTAATCTTATGGGTAGTTCTTAATAGTGAATCAGGTGTCCCAATCCCGTATTATTATCTTGTCGGCTTATGAGACTTGTGTATACCTTATTTTTCTTTATATGATAGATTTTTTTGAATGGATTGACTTTCTTAGTGTCATGCTATTTTAGATTATCATGCCAAAACTGTTGCTTACTGTGTGCCTTGTATCTTGAGGGTGAGTTGAAGGGTATGCGTGGGTCATATGCTTGTAGTATTTTATCATTCCTTTAGGCGTCAAATTTGGTGGAGAAGGGGTGTTTATATTATTTGGCATTTGTGCGTGATGTTAGTGTTTATCCTTATTCATTAGAGTTGGTCTCTGCGGTTATGGTGATTGTTGATGTGTTTACGATTAGCCTTCTTAGTATCCGTCTTGATAGACATATTGATTTTAGCATCGATTTAGAGTTAAGCACTAAGTACATTTCTATCCCTCCTTATAGTATGACTTATGCTTAGTTGAAGGATTAGTTGCAGAACTTGCTTAGTGTTGCATCCAAACGCACATGCAAGTGTATGCGATCATACAAGTAATATAGTGGCTCTTGCGAGCCGGATGTCGAACCCACAGGGACTAGTATTAACTGTTTAATTGGATTAAAATAATTCTAATTATTATTTAAGATGAGAGTTTGATGAGATATAATACAGAATGTAATTAAACTAAGAATGATAAAATTAACTAATAGACAATTAATCTAGAGACTATATT
>JBDJHY011064170.1:0-14148 GCA_039654485.1 Withania somnifera
TGCGGAAATAAAGGACAGATTGAGAAATCGATGGGAATGAGAGATGAATGAATAGTTAATTGAATCCTCAATTAACTAAAGGGAGAAGAGAATGAAATTCATCGAAAGAAAAACTCAATTGAATTCCATAAATTAGTATCTCGATATGAAATTTACGGTAAGAAGTTCAAAATCAACAATAGAAGTAAACCCATTGCAATTCCACTATTCCTAAGCCTAGATGAGCACTACTAAAGCTTGCAAAGCTTTGTTTGATTCTTCATTCATGAAAGTCTAAGTGCCAAATTTGAAAGACCTAGTATTTATACTACTTTTAGTTTTAATATTTATGCTTGAGCCAAAAAGTGGCCTATAATGTCAAATTAGCTCTTATACTTTTGGGCCACTTCAATTCAAACTCCAAATGACTTCCAAAACTTTTCAAGCTATTATCCACACCCGATTTTGCTTCCTCTGACCCGCAATTATGTACTTGGAAGCTCCATTTAGCACCTTCGTATTAAGCATAGCTTAGATCTTCTTTCTAATGTATATTTGGTGCTTCCCGATATCATATCATCCTTCCTTTCTTAGAAAGGATTCATCCTCGAATCCAAGATATTACCTACAAGACAATGCACCAAACAAGACCAATATCTCCTCATGGTATGAGGGTTAGCACAAGGGTTAGTGCAAATGAGAAGACACACCAAATAAAGATCACCATTCATAATCAATTCCCCCAACATACCTAACTAAGTAACATAAGGACTAAGGCACAAGAAATTTTTGCTACCCCACTTGTTAAGCACAAAAGACTCCCTATAAGAGGACAACACCAATTGAAAAAGCCATATATGGGTTGAACATAAAAACGATTAACCATTACATGCAACTCCTACCTCTATAAAAGATCAACCCCACTCTAATATGAGTGTCATCATAAGCAAAGAGGTAATTGAAAAGGTATTAGGAGAACTAATTTCCTTCAATGTATGTCCACTCATGAATTTACAATTAGAGTCAAGACTCATGTCAAGTAAATTATCACAAGCAGAGATAACTAAAGAAGGAAATAGGTTGCCTTGTGGAACAATTCCACCTCTCTTTCCCCAATAACCCTTGCAAGAGAGTAGGCTTCCACATAAAGTCCAATCACCTACTCTATATTTCCAAACCCATTGAAGGTGGCAATGAATATCACTCATAGCATTGATACCTAAAAGGTACCAAGGACTCAAATCTATCTTGGTGATGTGTCCAAGATTCTCCCAATAAAAAAAATATTTCATTTATTACCGGGGTCAAATGGAAAAAAGTTCCATACACTCGTGTCATAGGAGAACCTGATTACCCCATTGTTACCCTTACTTGCATATACAATACATTTCACATCAACACAAATATTATCATATTTAAATAGGTAATTAGGAAAGGTGTCCCTCAAATTGACTTCATCTAAAGTGTTCTTACGAAAAATGGTACTTGTTGGTTCAAGTACAACATAGAATTGATCCGAATTGGGAGCACTCAATGAAGAAGAAGAAATTATAGCATAAGTATCACCTTCCTCTTCCACACCAAGCCTTCCAAGTAACATACTACCATTCCCATAGGAAAGGGTGCCATCCCTAGAAAGTGTGTCATCCACCCATAGTAGGTTGCTAAATAAACTATATTCTCCAAAGGAAGCTATATGTTCAACGTCATGAGATATCCCACTAGGTACATCCTCCATAGCAATGTAATAAAAAAATAGACTATTATCCTTGAATTCATACTCTAATTCATGAGTCTTTTGATGAAGACTAAAAAGGGAATCATAAGTTAAGGAATAAAGATCAACATTTAGACACGTGAGATGACTATCCTCAAGGTCAACTCTAGTAACTCCTTCACTACCATGAGTTCCATTAATTCTATTATCCAATTCCTCATATAGTGGGTCATTATCATCCTTAAGTTGAACCTTGGAATTAAACATGCTAGTTAGTGGCATTTCAAGTTCAAAGGTTTTACATACAACCTTGCCATACTTAGAACCAACTAGCTTAGCATAATTGTCCTAAAGATAAGGATTCATAGTTTGACTCACACCAATATTATCATCAAATGAATCACAACTCAATCTTCCACATGAATAAAGAAAGTTATTATCATACTTATCAAATACGGATAGGGTATCATAAAAGGAGTCACAATTAAGAGCTTCATCACTAAGACATTCACCACTTGGGTTCCTCAAATACTCTGGCAAGTCAACATTATCGTCACCCAAAGGTTCATGTCTTCCACATGGTTGTGCACTTCTTTTTGAGCTATGAGTATTAACAATAGGTGGACCCAAAGCAATCTCACAATGAGAGTCAACCAGGTCATCTAAAGGATTAACTAATGTTTGGTTACTCACAATATTAGAATTATCGTGCATCAAGATGCTACTATGTGCCTCACTAGGCAAAGGATCATTAGCCCCACAATGACACAAGCTATTACCTACATCCATTTGGCTACTAGCCACATAAGTGTAAGGTTTAAATTTGTTACCTTTTAGCTTATAAGAATCTTCCTTGCCTTGGTGTTTATCTTTGGAGCACAATAGCTTATTTGATAAACTTTCATGAGCCCCATGGGAAGTAGTATAATTAGGTTTGATAACGGTCAAACTACACCTCGCACTAAAGCATAAGCGATTGTTGTTCAAATATAGAACCCAACTAGGTTGGGATCGATCCCACAGAGAATATGGTATCAGACATATGCTCAATAGCAATATCTAATAGTTAGTGTTTCTTTATAGAGATAAATGGAAAGTAAAAGCAGGTTTATGCGTATAAAAGTATTGGTTGTTATTGCCTATGATTATGAATGATTTGATGTGTTACTAAAATAGGTTTATGTTCACCATGGTTCAACAAACCTAAATGTAGAGTTACATATAAGTCCAGTTCTATTTAACTAAGTGTTTCTTAACCTTTAGTCCTAGATAAATCTCTCTTACACCGGATTAGGGCTATGAAGGAGTGAGTTTTCCTTATCTTGGTAACTTACAAGTAAACCAGATATAAAGATGGCGACTAAGGTTGTTGTTTCCATTCCCAATATGAGTACTCTTGCTACAGTAGCAACCATTAAATAAGGGTTAACGCCCCAAATCTCTTAGCATAATCTCAACTATCAGTTTTAACCATAGGGTTAGAGCTAGTTAAACCTAAGCATGTTCTAGTGTTTGCAACCACTAAAAGTCATTTATTACATAGAGATTATGTTCATACGTTAGAATAAATGCAACAACCATATGTAAGTTACAATCCTAATGCAGCTTAACCTATGGATCCCACAACCCTAGGTTTGGTTTTAGCCCTTCATCGATATCAACATACAATAATAAAACCGTAAATTTGTGAATATCATACCATAAAAATAAACTTCCAATTGATTGTAGAGGAATGATCAATGAATTCCACACTTGTGTTCTTGAAAGAATATATGTATCAAAATCCTAAATTCACAAGTCTTAAGTCTCCAGTCAAAAAGTTCTTCTAAAACTACACTAATTTTTCTATTTATAGAGTATAAGTGTAAGTGTAGTATTAGAAACATAGATTGGGACGCCGCTCAGCTTTGGCGAGACAATAGATGAACCATATGGTCTTTCACCTATCACCACCATTACACAGAGAGCTTCCCTTCAGGTGAAATATTTGGGACAAAACGTCTGTTTGAGCCTCCTAGGTATTAGTACTTATCTAGTTAAGTATCCATTGGAAAATAGATTCAGGCAAATCGTTAGTTACCAGATGAACTGCCTACTCCATTGTCTGTCTGGGTCTTCTTATCTAGTTACATTCCATTTGGGAGATCGGTTGAGATGAGTTGTTTGGTGACGGGCGAAATATCTCTTATTCATGAAAAAGTAACCCTTTTTCTGTGTAATTACTCCAAATTTCCTCATATCGACTTAGCCCTACAAATACTCAGTAAACGCATTTAAACACAATGTTGTACTCCAGAACATGCATTATTTCTTGGGGTTTAAGTGTAATATGTGATGTAAAATATCATCACATCAACATCCTAAACCTAAAATATTTTCTTGTCCTCAAGCAACAATAAAACATATACACATCAAACACTTAAAATACCCCTAGTACATAACTCATCTCAGCATAATCACTTATTAGGAATTATTATATTGTCTAACTGCAACCTTTTTGAGTGGAACATTAAAGGACCTTTCATAAGGCTTGTATCCCCTAGACTAAAACATTAACTTATTCACAACTGATCAAAGTATCAACTTACTTTCACCACAAAAAAAGACCCACACACAATAAGATTTATATACATTGGGACTGAGAGAGTGTCATCTCACACTCAAAAAGAAATCTAATTGTATACAAAATAACCATAGGCTTGCCCTTATCAATTATATCTTAGTTTTAGTATATTAGCCTGAATCATGTCAGGACTTTGTTTGGCATATAATGTCAGTTTGAGTGCTAGTAGGGAATGATTTGGGAACTTAGTGACTGACTTAGTTTGTTTCATTACCCTTCTTTCCTCTTCCGTCATTTTTCTTTTAAAATATCCTTTTTAATGCTTTGACTCGAGCCTCTTTTTTGTACCTCTTGAATTCCTCCCCTTTGTCTCTCCTTTTGTTTGTATACTCTTTACACATAGTGTTATGCATAATGATGTATATGTCTATTTCTAATCTTTTTTATGAGACAGCTTCATGGTAGCCACCCTGAACCTAAATTCAAACTTAGGTTGAAGATACATTACTCACCATCGGACCTGGGCAAAGACAGACTGATTACCATATAGTATTTCACGGTGTTTTCTACCCAGCCACCCTAGACTTAGGTTATAATGACTAACTCTAGGTTAACAATATCCAATAGAGAATCAGGGCCATAACAATGACTTTTCATTTTTATTCTTTTTTGGGAGGTAGTTAGTTTCAGTAAGATATTAAAGGGTTTAACTTGGAAACGCAACACTAGTTGTGACCTCTCTACATCATACTTATTAAGGGCATCAGTGCCCACATCAATGCCTAGTAGGATTTCTACCTTGGCCTACTTAGAAAGTTCAATGATTAGATAAGGGCATGAATAAGTCGTACCTTCATGCATAGCACGCATCCGCAGTTCTTTGGCGATCAAATAGCCAAAGTTTAATTTGTATTTAGAGACTAGGTAGGAGACCAAAACAGAATCTTTATAAGTTAATGTATCAGTCCGTGTTAGTTTAATCCTCATCCAAGCCACTGCCTACCAAACCTTAGCAATGAAACTTAAAGACATAGTATGGATTGGTAAGCGTGGGTTGCTTAACCATGTCGGCTCTATATTAGTTTGTACCCAAGAAAACCATTCTTGATGGGTTTTTCAATTGGCATGACGGTAAATGTAATTAGGATGTACGAATGGAGCCACATATTCAGGACCAAATAAGAATTGGTTAATTATTTTCTCTTATTTGTCGACGTGTACTAATCGAACCATAACACTATCCAAGACCCTAACTCTGATATCTTTTGGCCTTTAGGAGTCACCTGATGTATTTTGGCCATCTAGTTCACAAAGAACTTATGAACTACTATCGGATAATATTGGAATGGTGTTTTATTCATCCACTCAGTTGGTAGGCCTTGAATATCCTCTCGATTTTTAGGTAGTCGAGCAAGTGATCCATTACTATCTAGACTTCTTTTATGATGCTCCTACGGTATTAGCCTTTTTGCATTTGTGATCAACCCCTCAACAAAGATTTTATCTAAACCAGGCACAGGCCATCGAGAATCATCTCAAAATTCTGTACTTTTAATTTTTATGACTTGATATATCTCTCCCTACCAATGAGCATAAGGAGCTTTGGCTGGTGTGGCGTTAGCGCTCTTTGCACTACAACTTCCTGCCTCAGAGGAAATCCTTAACCCATCTATTGACTCCTCATAAGACAAGGAGGTCGAAATCAGGGAAGGTCTAGAAGGTGTAGTGGACGTGCAAGTCTGCAAGTCTGTTCAGGGCTAGAATCTTCATCCTTTTGTCCTCAGTTGATGCCACTACGTTAGCCTACGCCTCTTCATTGTGGTAGTTTAGGTGCTATGTTTACTTGGATGAATATCAAATGTTAATAAACACTTTGGTGAAATATGACAAAGTCAACTATAAACAGGGTTAGACAGAAGGACTAGGCATTCCATCTTGTACTAGATGGTTCGTCTTGCCTACCGTCTGTTTTTAGAAGGAGCAATAGTTGAGACATCTCAGTGAAGATGACTCATCTAAAGTTCCATCTATTTTTCCTAAAGATTAATCATCTTATGCAGTATGATATTCAACAGGCCATAGGAGTAGGCGTTTCGTCCCTAAGGAGACGAATTGCCTAATTCTCCGCCTATTCATAACCCATTTGTTTGGAGTCAAATTCCACACATAGTTATTAATCCAAACCAGTTCAAGCAGCATTTCAAGGCAAGTTTACACTTCAAATTACAATTTGTAAAACCCAACTCCATCCCCATGCAGTAATTTAAACAGGAATCCCTAGTTCATGCTACTACTGCTAAAATATGAATGGTGGATTACTCAGAATTCACCCACCGCCTCAAGCTCATGATTAAAAAAAGAACTATTAAGTAATAGCATTCACAAATGAAATCTTATCAGTGAAACTTTTGACAATCAACTTTTAAAAGCAACCTTAATTTACAAGTAATTGGATTCTTAGCAAAGTGGAAGAACAAGGTGCCAAAGTAAGGTTTTATAGTGGAGAATCTATTATTGGAAAATGAGGGTAGTTAGTGTGTTAATAGGAGAGGAAAAATTCACTTTTGAAGGACAAGAGGAAAAGGATTAAATGGAATGGGGATTCGATCGGTTGTGGGTTCTTATACCCTTCTTCACCAGGTCGAGTCTGGTCCTTATATTAATAGGCCCAACCCAATTTTTAATAAAAAAGTCTACGATGATGGATTGGATGAACCATCTGTTGGAATATGATTCTTTTGGTCCTTTTGTCCATGGCTCCCCCTATCCAGTGGATTCCTAGCCAAACGATTGGACTAGGCATTTCGTCTAGTACAATACGGATCACCTAGTATTCTGTCTGGCTGTTTTATTCCTCCGTTAACTCAGTCTCCTTATGCACTAAAAAACTTGGCATTTTAGCTCTTAGAAACTAATCCTAAAATAATAAATAAATAACCAATGATTAACTAAAAACAAAAAGAATAGAAAATAATGAGGGATAGAAATTTAGGTTGCCTCCCAATAAAACTTGATTTAACGTCATGACACGACGCTTATATCTAATTCCTTAGACTTTATCCTTATTGGGAATATGCAAAGTATCCCTAGGCAGCATTCCAACCTTCCACTGGTTTAATGATGCGGATAGCTGCCCCATCTGAAACTCCAGGTGTTTGATCGAGGCCAAGTGAGAGTCAACTATCTGATCAATATTTGAAACCTTAGTATTGATCAAATGTAGGCTCTCTTCATCTGACTCTACTTTGGTCAGCACTTTCCCTAACATCTTTTCTATTTTGGAGGTGTTCACCTCCCTCTCGTATTGCCTAGGAGGCACATACACTCTTCTTATGGTTCTTGTTGTACACCTACCTATTTTTCCAACCGCTCAAATCTTTATCTCGATAGTCTCTTTTTTCATTGAAATATTCGTGGTTATAATTCTTACCTTGGGTTCCCTATTGGAACCCCCTGGTTCTGGAGGTACTTGGCCTCCTTGTCCGAGTCAAAATTATTTCTGAGACATGGTCCTTTTTCATAGGATGCGACATATTTTACTCTACTATTGCCATTCCCAAGAAGCTTTTTAGATATCAGACCAATCTGTTTCTTAAGATGAGCCATATCCTGGTCTCTCCCTTTCTCTGTCCAGCGTTTCTCCACCGACATACTATCATTCTTGGCCCCACTAGATATTTCAGACTATCTGGTGTTCCATCCTCTCGCGTTCCTCATTATCATGTCCAACTCTGGGGATACCTGAGCATAAGTGTGTGACATATAGGACCCTCCATCAATTTTGTCCACAACAATTTTAAAGGAGCATTCAACATATAACAAAATGTCTTCTTCAAATAGTTATCTCCTAACCCATGTGTGGGATATTTCTTGATCATCTTATTTAAACATAGCCACACTTCATGGACGGCTTCATCAGGATTCTGCCTAAAGTTTGTTATCTCATCCCTTAGTACCAGCATTGTGGTTGGGGGGAGGGGGAAAGAACCTTTCTAGGAAAGCCTCTTTCATCTCCCCCCAATTTGCTACGGAGTCGGGTTGTAGATCATCGAGCCAAATAGTAGCTTATACACTCAGTGATAGTGGGAAAATCCTCAACATGATAGCATTCAGTCTCACTCTAGGCAAGTTGTAAGACTTGCAAATAGCTGTGAAATTCTTCAAGTGTAAATTTGGGTTCTCACTAGCAACTCCTCTGAACAGGCCTTTCATGGTCAATAGTTGAACCATTGTGCCGGTGATGTTGAATCTTCTGCCTGGAGCTAATGGGGATAGAAATATTGCCCCAGTATTCCCATCCCCATCAAGGTATATCTCATATTCATCCACATACACCTCTTTATTCCTCACAGGTTGAGGTCTGCAGGGTGCATTTGGATGATTTGTTCGCTGTGCATCTGTTGCATGTTGTTCAGGGTTAGGTAGAGCTAAGTTCTCTGGCCTATTCATTCTTGAATAATTTTTTGATATTTCTTGATCAGAAGGAAACAGAGGTACTCCAAAACTTTGAGTACTTGGCATGCATTACATGCGCCCTACAACAAATAAAACCAACACAAAAATGTAAAAACTAGAAATAAATATAACTAACAGTCACTATATTTAGACTTCACCAATAACCTTATTCCCCGGCAAGGGCACCAAAATTTAATAATGCTCAAATTACACCTCCCACTAAAGCATAAGTGATCGTTTTTCAAATATAGGACCCAACTAGGTTGGGGTAAACCCCAAAGGGAATATGGTATCCGATGTACGCGCAGTAGCAGTAGCAATAGCTAATAGTTAGTGTCTCTTTCTAGTAGGGGGTTTATGTGTATAAAAGGATTAGTTGTTATTTCTTGTGATTATGGAATGATTCAAGTGTGTTATTAATCTAGGTTCATGTTCATAAGCATTCAACAAACCTTTGGATTGTAAGCTTATACAGTTGTGCAATCTTTCAAAGATGTAGAGTTACGTCTATGTCCAACGCTATTTATCTAAGTGTTTCTCACCTTTTAATCCTAGATAAATATCTTTTACACCGGGTTAGGGATGTGAAAGAGTGAGTTGTCCTTATTGCGGTAACTCAAGATGATTACTCTTGCTATATTTGCAACTATTAGACAATAGTTAACACCCCGAATCTCTTAGCATAATCCCAACTACCAGTTTTAACTATAGGGTTAGTGCTAGTTAAACCAAGGCATGTTCTAGCATTTACAACCACTAAAAGTTATTTCTTACATAGAGATTATGTTATACTTTGGATAGATGCAACAACCATATGTAAATTACAATCCTAATGAGTTTAACCCATGGATCCCACAACCCTAGGGTTAGGGTTTTATCCCTTCATTGATATCAACATACAATAATGAAATTGTAAGTCAATGAATATCATACCAAAAAATAAAGTTCCAATTGATTGTAGAAGAATGATTAATGAATTCCACACTTGTGTTCCTGAAAGACTATATATATCAAAACCCTAAATTCAAAAGTCTTAAGTCTCCAGTAAATAAGTTCTTATAAAACTACACTAATTCTTCTATTTATAGAGTATGGGTGTTAGTGAAATATCAGAAACTTGGATTGGGCCTCCACTTAGCTTGGGTGAGACAATAGACGAACCACCTGGTAACAGACAAACTATCTGGTCTTCCATCTACCACTCCCATTACACAATGAGCTTTCCTTCAGGCGAAAGACTGGGGCGAACCATCTTTAAACAGACATTTGAGCCGCCTGAGTGTTGGTCTTCATCCAGTGAAGTATTCATTGGATGATGGCTCTAAAAGAATCGTTTGTTGCCATATGAACCACCTACTTCATCGTCTGTCTGAGTCTTCTTTTCCAATATCATTCCATTTGGGTGATTGGTTGAGTCGAGCCATCTGGTGATAGGAGAAACATCTCTTAATCATTTAAAACTTTCTCTTTTTTCTATACAATTGCTCTGAACTTCCTCATATTGACTTAACCCTACAAATACTCAGTAAACACATTAAAACACACTGTTGTTACTCAAGAACATGCATTATTTCTCAGGTTATAAGTGTAATATGTGACATAAAATATCATCACATCAAGGATTCTCATTGGGATTGGTTCCAAGACTCCTTGTACAAGAATCAAAATAGCTAGATAAACAAGAAAGATTAGTGTAATATTGTGACAATCCACTCACTTAACTCCACACGACCTCTTATTTTTCCACACTAGCATTGTTATATATCACTCCCTTATTCCTCTAAATCTTTTGTCTCTCGTATTTGTTGGAGTTGGGGTGAGTTCCAAGGATCCTTAATGAAAGGTTTGAATGGCCCTTCATATCAAGCTTCCTATTTGGTTGCACAAGGAAGTGAAGTAACAACTTCTTTGCTTGAATCCTTAGTAGCAACCTCACATGGTTCATGCTTCTTTACTTACACTATAGACCCCTCTATTTCTCTCTTATAGGGAGTCTTCATAGGTTCTTGAGTCCCTTCAGCCTTAAATTTTGCAATCAATTGGAAAAGCTTGTCAAAACCCCTTTATGAATCCATTGCATCCTCATCCAAGCTTTTCTCATGTGAATTTGCCGAGGTTCTAGTTGAAAATAATTCACTTGCCCCTTTAGTTCTAATAGGCAATGGTGAGAAGGAAGGATGACCTTGGAACTCCATGATGTAGTTGTACCAATCTTTCTCATAGGGAATTCAATGGCATAGGAACCAAGGACTTCCCAAAAGTATTAGGCAACCCTTCGTTGGAATGATGTCACAGCAAACCGCCTCTCGATATTTTCCAAGTGAAACTTTCACTCTCACTCTTCTATCTACCCAATGTCTATGTACCAGATAAGGGCTTCACTGTACAACCCAAGGCAATCCCAAATTGTGTAGCCGCATCAAGTGTAATGTAGTTGTTAATGGCATAATCATTAAATTCAAGTAACAATCCTTCACAACCACCTATACTTACCTTGGTTCTAAACATGTGCCTCTTTGGGACTTGCCTTCTTTGATGTCTTGTGTTCACCTCACTTCCATATCTCTTTGAACCTCTTAACCTACCCAATCCCCCATCGCTATGTGGTGAATAAAAATTCTTGGGATTAGGATATAAGCATGGGTTGTATACCAAGAAGTAGGTGCTACTCTCCTCATTTTTTCCATATGATGATCCTTCCTAGGTGTTCATCCCACGTCTATTCTCCTTTGTGTTGGTTAGGAAAAAGCACAAGATGAGGGTGAAAATTCAACCTCACAACTTCCTACATACTCCTCTTCTTGGAGGACACTATTACAACTCGAACCATATTAGTCATCATAGGACTCAAACTCATGAATTTCTTCATTATGCCCACAAGAACCACCACGGTCCTCATAAAACTCCTTTTCATAATCATGAGATCCTCCATTCTCACTTATGTGACCACAAGCATAATCTGAATCCACATATGATATTTCCACCTTATAACAGCTTATGGACCTACAAAACTCAGCAAAGTTTTTGAAAGTGTCATGCCTCTTGTATTTGAAATCACTCAATGTACCTAAGGCGTTCTTCCAAAGTTGATAATGAACTAACTTGACCAATCACTTCACAAGGATACTTATACTTTGTGGAGGACTGGATACTGGACGACTCAAACAACAAACAAAAAAGAAGAAAACGCATAAGATCCAAAGAACTAACAATGTAATAAAAGATAAAGTTCAAAAGAAATCACAAAATAAGGATGGACACAAAGAGCTAATTAACAACAAAGTAGGATAATTACTCATCGTCAACTAGTTTTAGTAATTAGGAGGGAACTTGATGTTCAAGAATTAACCTAAAGATTACAACCTTGAAATAAATTAAAGTAAGATGTTACCACAATGTTTGAACACACTTGGGAGTTGTTTTTTATCACAATTGACCGTCGTGTGCAAGGGTGAACCGCCATCTAAGGGTACCCAAGGTCGTGTTAAAAAGATTGCATGTTAGGGAAAATATAACTATTGTCTAAGAAAGGGCAGACCTTCATCCACAAGGGCGGTACCGACGTCCTTCCAATGACCACCGCCATCCAAAATAGTCCTTCTATTTGAACCACCTCCAGACCGCCGTCTTGAGGGCAGTCCATAATCCTTGAGGGAGGTGGGAGATGGCTATAAGGTGTTGATCACCATCCTAGGCAGTTTTCCTGGGACGTACACAGGACAAGTTACTTTGATGTAATTCCTCTTGTACCCCTTACCCTATTCTTTTTCATGAAAATACCCAATCTCAAACACCTTTCCAATTAATTCCAAGCTAAATCGAATCAAACTCCAACAATTTGAAGAACACAATTAACAATGTATGAATTTCTTCCTAGTACACTATGAACTGTCAAAACTTCAAATAATCCAAAACAATTTGGAATTGGATGAAAGTTGTTTTCTAGGTCCCTAATGACTTGTAAACTTAAATTACGATAGCTTAAACAAAAAATTCCAACTTGGATGGAAGAAAATTTTTGGATCAAACATATATTTTTCTCATCTTTGTCACTTGAATGTTTGTATGAAGTTCATGAACAAGATGAACTTCAAATTTCCAACAATACTCAAACCAGCTCGGAATTTCTCCAGCTTTTAGACATAAATTTTCCAACCCTTGGTGAAAATTTCCACCACTTTTCAACAACAAATCCAACTCAAATCACAACAATCTCTTCCAACCTTGTTTTAAGTTATGAATACTAAAAACAATGGTGTCCAAGCTTTAAACCACCTCAAATCTTACTCAGACTTTCCTAAATTTGATTCCCACAATCCTTGAGGTATAAGGAACACGAATCTACAACTTTCAATAATCAAAAATGGTAAGGGGCACATAAACAAAGAATGTTGTTGTGCGGGGATGCGATCCGCCAAGATGGGGAAAAGGAAGTCGTCTGACCCTACCGGATTAGAAATGTGAAGGCCTCTCTTTCGAAAGGAGACTGGGGAAAGAAAGAGCTATGCTATTAACCTTCCCTGTCTTTGTTTCTATTGTATTCTATCTTATCATATCACATTTTGTTCTGCGAGATTAGAAAATCACCATCAATACCTCGGTCTAGGTCCGAGATAATCCTTTGTTCCATAGCCCTGGGGCTATTTACAACTAGCCAAATAAGAAGTCTCAGATGTACTAGCACTGCATTTTTATACAGTCATCAATTCTCCAGAGAGGTCACAATTACCGCAATCAAAGATATTAATGACGAGGAAGGCCTTTTTGTTATGCTAAAAAAATTCTCCCAAAATATGAGATCGAATTTTCGAATCAAAATATGAACATAAACAACCCAAATTTCAAAAATACCTTAAATCTACTCCAGTTTAGTTGAAAATTGATATTTGAGGTTCTTGAAACTTGACTTGAAAATTGATACACTTTACAGTCAAAATTAAACCAAAATTTCACCAAATTCAGCACCTGTGAACCAAATTACTAGGAGAATGATTCCTACTAATCAAAACTCAAAACCAAACACGAAATTAAACCCAGATCGATTTTTGAATTTTTCAAATTTTAATTTTTTTGTGATTTTTCGATTTCTAACATTGGATTGTAATTTGATGGAACAAATTATGAGCTTAGGTTCTGGTACCAAATAATATGATCCAGATTATGGACTGGGAACTTGTTGAACAATGAATAACACGAGAATCCAAAAAATGAAATATGAAAAATGAAATGCGCAGAAATAAAGGATAGATAAAGAAATCGAGGGGAATAAGAAGTGAAGAATGAATAGTGAATTGAATCCTCAATTAACTCAGGGGAGAAGACAATGAAATTCATCAAAAGAGAAACCCAATTGAATTCCACAAATGAATCACTAGATATGAAATTCACGGTGAGAAGTTCAAAATCAACAATAGAAGTAAACATATTGCTATTC
>JBDJHY011064387.1:0-14148 GCA_039654485.1 Withania somnifera
ACTTGGGAAAATTACTAAAATGCTCTAGAATACAAAATATCACATATTTATCATAAATGACTATGAGGGTCATTACATATAGTTACTTAATGAAGAAGTTGGTCATTGTGAGAATATACTGGGTATGTTGTTATTTTACTTTTGGTGTCAAAGTCCACTATGAATTGTATCGATGATTAACATGAATAACATAAAAAAAAATCGAAAAATACGAATGGAAATCGAATAAATTTAATAAGTGGTGATTGTTGGTATTCTAATGCAAGCAAGAATTATCAAACAAATATTCAATAACAATAAAAAAAAAACTTGGGAGTGTGTCACTTATGGGGTAGAACAAGTATGAATGTGCATATACTTACTAACTCAAATTAAACCTATGGTTAAGTTAAATTCTAGATGTTACTGCTCACTTTTCAATCAAGTTATAACTAGCATAAAAGATTTTTAAAAATCTTATTATGGGCCAATGGTCCAACCCTATGCTTCGACGAGCTTTTTCTGTATCTAGAAATCACTATTTGATGAACTAGATTCAAATGTTGTTAGTCTTATTTTCTCAACTTCGCGAAATGAAGTATCTAAGCACCATTAAGTTTGCAAGCTCTAGCTACAACCAAAACATGAAAATAAGATTAAACCTATAATATTTTATCCATTGATTTAGCAAGCTAACAACACTTATACATGTGTTCACACTTTATTATCACACACACCCAAGCTAAGAGACTTAGCCTCTCATAATGGAAATAAAAAAGGCTAAAAGTATACCAAAGGAACTATTTCATTGAGTCATCTTGAATGTAATGCAAGTTTGATTTTATAATCTCACTATATAAACACTCAAGACAAATCCCTTGCTTAGAAATATGAATACAATAATGATAAACTCTCAATATTATTTTTCGCATGGAGAAACTTGGGTATTAAGAGTATAAAAATGTATATATACATAGTCTAAATTGGAGCAAATGTTACTACAAAAATGTCACTAAACCACAAACAATTGACTAAAATGTGTCGCCGACCAATCCAACAATTCGCCAAATAGGGCGTTCTATTGCCAACCAAGTCAGTGATGCATTATTTTATATCTTTCTCGCATAGTTGGATGCCAATTTATGGATTTTAACTGGAAGATTTTGCGATGGATCATGGCTTCATTGACCAGGTCTACAACGTGCCGAAATACTCATGCATTGCCATTATTTTTAGTGATATTTCTTTCTTCTACTGGGATATTGTGCAATGATTGTCTAGTTTTGTGATGCTCTGATACAATTAAAATGGCGCCACACCATTTTTTCCATTCTTTGCTTTTGGCTCCTTCTCCTCAGTTTTCTCAAATGTTTTGCTTTCTTTTGGCCTTTCTTATTTTTCTACAAGTCTATCTACTTTAACCTGAAAATATAAATAAAGGTGAAATAGATTCAAAAAGGTATTGAGGACATGCTTTTCCTATCAATATTAGACGTAATGAGTGGTAAATTACTGGTTCATCACCCAACTATTCATAACTTTTACGGGACAACCTAGGGTTTATGTACCATATTAGTATAGTACCCGCTCCACCATATTACCGCCTGTTTGTAAGCTTACATCAAACTTGAGCCACTCAATTTCAGAATAATATTTATATTTCAACTTTTAATGTATCTCAGTATGTTTTCATATTCAACTATCTTTGGGAATATTATCAGTTTCAGAAGTCATTGGAAAACGAGCTTCAATAATTATAAGCTTATACATACAAATAACGTTAAGCCAACTATATAGTTAGGCACAATTTATGTTGGAAGACCATCAACAAACTTATCAAATCAAACACATACAAGAAATTATATCTAACTCCACATAAATCATAACACACCTCAATCAAAGAATCCAAGTCAAGCAAATTAATTTACATGAGCTTTTCCTTTTCTTAACGCCTAAGAACATTCAAAATCTATTCAGTTATATAATTCTCATAAGAATATGAATCTAACGATACCTATGTTGCTATACTTAGCTTCAACTAAAAAATTGGGTCAAAAAATCACCTCGAATCTAAATTTTTCTTCTGTTTTGAGTTTGTTTGCAAATCTATTCTCTATAATATTATTATACTTTTCTTCATACTTTTTTTCTTTTCCTTTTATCTCTTTTTATTTTATTTGATTAACTTTTTTCAATAAAAATTATTTATTCTCATTATTAGTCAAAAATAATATAAATCTTAATTTATTTGGAATATTACATTCTCTAAAATTATTATTTTATCCCACAACTCATTCCAGTAAATCAAAAATTATATATTAAAATGAAAAAAATACATAAAACTTACAAAAAGATTTGAAGGGTCATTACATGTATGAAATCATTATAGCTTAATTTCTTTTGCCTACTTGAATTGGTGTTTGATTTCATATTTCTTCATACTACTTTATTTTATTTCTTTTAAAGTTGATTATCCTGACCTGGGATTGAAGCCGATGAGGAAAGTAAATTCCATATTTTCATTTGAAAAATAAAATGAGGAAGGCTTGTTCACTGCACTTCCTCCCCAAGTTCAGGTGCAGGATCCGCGTCAAAAAGTCCTGCGAAAAAAAGAACGTGTGAGAGAGAAAACTCAATCTAGAATTTTCACTCCTTCTAAAAGCCAAAGTACGACATTAGCAATTGAAGAGCTAGTTAGGATGGGTGGAACTACAACGGCAATGTATGAGTTTAAGCATGGAAATTTTGGTTAAAAAAACACTTCTCATTTCTTTTCATTTGACTATCAAAGTTTTGCCTTGCGAGTTGAATTCATTTTTCATATCGTTAACGGAGTAATTTTAGCTCTTTATTTTGTCATATACCTTAATTGTTATTATATATATGATCATCTCGGTATTTTAAATATATACTTATCTATTTTCAATGATGATATCATACGCAAAAATGATGGCGAATTAAAAAAATGAATATCTATTATAGAAAAAACACAACTGTGAGAAAATGAATAAGCTAAAGAAAGGAACGAAAATTAGAAAATAATACTACGTCATAGACAAAGAAAAGAAAGAGGAGGGGAGAAAGCTACAAGAAAGAAGACATAAGAAAGTAAAGAAAAAAAAGAGACATTGTAGGAGCTTGGTATTCAAGTCCATCATAATTAAATGTGATATGCAATTTTTGTAATGACCCTCTCGGACCATTACTGTGTCTCTATGCGGATTTTATATTTAGAGCATTTATGTAGTTGCCCTAAGTAACTTATGGCTTGCTGGGACCGATGAAGTGAGCTAGGTTTGAGGAGAATCAGAAAGGGATCGAACACACTATTAGTGGTTGACTGCACCTTTCCATTTTGAACTCTATGTTCCCGTGGAAGAAATATCAATCATCCTTACCTTATAGTCTTCCATGCCTTTTTTGGGACTTCTAGAACCTTTATGAGTAGTGCGTGTGTCCAAATATGTTCTCGTAGGGTCGAAAGGAGCGCACGCTGAGTTAGATAGAGCAAAGGAGGATCATGTCAAGTCGGTCCGCTAATGTCTTATCTCTCTACTTATAACCCATAACCTACTTCGACATTTTTAATTTTTCATAGAAGAATTGTTTCATGCGTCTGCAAACACCAAATAGATTAAAGTTATCACAGAACTGAAAAAGGATCGATTCCTATTTTATTTTGTTAAGTTAAGAGCACAAAGGTCATACGTGAAATGAGAGCTAGAGGAATGGGAAGACAAGAGACTGCCCGGAAACTCCATCTACCAAATGAAATAATTGAAATAGAAAGAAGAATGGAAAGCAGGTTACTGAGGTGTTGACTCAAGGATGATAGGGTTGAACTCAAAAGGAAAAGAAAATAGGCTAAGCAAGAGGATTTACCATCGATCGTGACCGATAGTTGGTTCCCTAACAGTTTGGTCGTGTTTATCCTAATTCCTTGTTTTGACGTCTTGACTTAAAATTGAGTAACGCGAGAATAAATTCTTCAAAGATGTGCTTGGAATTGAATTCTGATAGTTCTTCTAGCTCCGTAACACGGACTTTAGTCTAGAGTGACTCTTGGTTCAAATTCTGAGGCTTTTAGTTGTGTGTTATACCGTTATTTGGCATAACAATTAAATCATTTTTATTTTACGCAATAATTTTGTCTTTGCTTTAATAAAAACAAAATATATATTTTTAAAAATCTTCTTAAAATATTATCTATATTTATGAAATAGCTTTTTGGAATAATAAACTCGTATATTCTATTATCTTATAAATATGTTATAGCTACTAATAATTTTACTGGAGATAGCGGGTCTAGTTATACTGAAATTTTATTATTATAAGAGGCAGGTTTTATTAGAAATAATTTTCTATTAACTATGATATATTTAAAAAGTGGTACATAATTTATAACGAACCTATTCAATAGCTGAATATATACAAAAATAGTAAATATGGAATTAGTAATCACCACTTCCCACATGGAAGTGCATGGGTATATACACAAAGGTGATTAATTGGTAGCGTGGCATTAAATTGCCTATATACATAATAACTAATGAACACTACAATTTATATGCATATCTTTTCCTACGCACTATGTTAAGATACATATGATGAAAAAGAAATTCTTTTCATTCCATACACTTTACTTCCTATTTCAATAAGTTCTTTTGAGTAGGGGAAATTCATATTATCCAGGTATATACCTTATGCACAAAAAGTATTTTAGACTCATTTTTCGTTATTCTGGGTAGTTCTTATACTTATTTCTGGGTGTATTTTTTCAAAATGCAAAGTTTTGAAATTTTAACTTTACGGCTTATAAGATAGGATTAATCAAAAAATTATCTCTAGGTAGTAACTTCCTCTAAGCATAGGTTAGTAGGATAACTAACATGCACTGGCAAAAACTACTATGGGACGTTGGAAAAAACAAGGAACAACTAAGAAGCATGAAACTCCAGCTGGTAGAAGTGATCGTGGATGCTCATCCCTCACTTTTGGGAGTTTTCACGTGCTCAGATTAGTCGATCAATGAAAAGTAGACGAATACAAAATTGATATCGAATCGAAAACTTCTATTCAATTAGAACCATATGGAGGTAAGAGTGATGATTAGAAGATGACAACGTGTATACTGCATTTCTCTGATGTAGGAACATAAAGTAATCCCACTCCAGCTGAAGAAAAAATGTATCAAAGCAATAGAACAGTGCAGCAGGGGAAAATAGTGACCTATATACCTCTCAACGCTAGATATGGAAGAATATGTATTCAAATTGAGAAATAAGAACTGAAGGAGTTGAAATTATGTTGGAAAAATACATTAATTGGATTCATAGTGGGTGATTCACCATATTTGAAGTCAATGGAACAATATAAAAAGGTGAATTGGGATGTTAAAGATAAAAAATCTACATACATGATGAGGGATATTTTGTCATAACATTTAGATTCAAAGGAAACTAGATTTTGATGGAAGATCCTTACACATACAGAAACAAGTCAATGGTTCTATAAAATTGGGAACATAACTATGAATTCAAGCCAGATAGAATCACAACCATCCCACTCTGGATCACATTGACTGGGCTACTTGTAGGCTATTGGTTGAGTGAAGCATTGTAAAAACTCACCAGTGTAATTAGAAAACCAGTCTATTCTATGGATAGAATTTCCTATGCTAGAGTGTTGGTGAAAGTTGATGTGTCGTAGCCTAGGCAAGACATAATTAACATGATGCACCTTATGGTGAATTTCAATAAAGTGTAGGTTATAAATGATGGCCTAGCTACTGTAAAGAGTGCCTAAATTGTGTAAAATATTGATGCTTGCCAGAGAAAAGAGGTGAAGAAGCAATAGGAAGAAAATTTTCAGGAAGTGAAGAAAAAAAGGGGTAATAACCCTCGAAATCTTTTTCATATTTTTATGACTCTCTCATACTATGAATCGAAGCCAGATAGAATCACAACCATCCGTCAGTCAGTAGGCCTATATAAGTTTGTCTTCTACGCATTTTTTCTCATTTTTTCATAAAAATTCAAAAGTTTTATTAGGGTTTTTAGTTTGGATATTTACCTGATATTTATATAAAAATATGAGTCTTGTTTTTTCATCTTGACACATGGATTACATTTCTGTTAGCCCTGTGTGATTCCGAGCTTCGTTGTGATTTTTGAATATTTAGAAACGCTTCTCGAGGACATTATTAGAATATAAGTAGGTTACTGTCTAATTTCTTCAGACTGGTATTAGTGTAGTATATGCATGGTAAAGCATCATCTCGGTGCTGGGATTGCTAATCAACCCCTGCTTAGCTGACATGTATCTTAACTACTTACCTTGGGTCTATATCGCCCTACCCATATGTTTAACTCCGACATGGAACATAGTGTGGCTAGAGGAGGAGTAACTTCTTTGATGCGTATTGTTATATGCTGAATCTAGACCATAGTGAGGTTGGGGAGGGTATTATACTAGTGATTAGAGCTTAGTAGGTATCCCCTAATTTAGGTTGGTGGCTTTAGAGTCGATCCAGATAGGATGATTATTCTATGTTTTACCTGAGATATATATGTGATTAGAGCATGTATGTCCCTTTAGTCCATAGATAGTCGGGTACGGCTATGCTGGATAGTTAGTTGCCTTATAATGACATTGTGCCTAGTTAAATACGGCTTTGCTAGGTAGTTAGTAGCCCGGTGTGATGATATCATGCCTTAGATTGGTGCAATCCATAGTGTGAGTTCTATCTGACTAAGCTATGATAGCTCCATGTTTTCCCCTTTACAGATGTGTACTTGGCACTTAACGGGCGCCCTCTGGGCATTTGTGACATCTTTGATGCAATTACTCGTGGCTCGAACCATACTTGAGCTAGGAGATGATGTACTTTATGATTAGGGCTTGGTAGTCTCCCTATGTATTTCTAGTTAGCAACCCCATACCCATTTAGCTTATTGTTGATTCTGTGATTCAAGCATGCATTAAATATTTTAAAAGGTAACTGGATTTTTAACAGAGTAATAATTGGAAATTGATTTCATATATACTTATACCTTCCATATCTGTGTTCATGAGCAGTATGGAGCTATTTTATCACATCATTTGACACTATTTTCTCACTATTACTGTAATTTTCTAGTTATTGCCTACATGACGATAGTTGGCTCTTATCGAGATTAGATTTTTCCTGTATGGATGGACTTGAGTTTATATTGAGATATGATATACGGGTCAAGCCCGAGTTTTGGCACTCTTGCCCTAATGATATACTACTTTTGGACTTGTTATAAGGTTTTTCATGCAGGTTTGAGTCCCTCTACAGGCCTTATCAATTCGGGTCGCTATGCTTAGGGCATGACACACAGCCTGGGGTAGGGGTATACATGGGAGTAGTGGTCTATGGTTCGAATCCTCTGTAGATACCTCTTTATTCGGGAATACCCTAGAGAGGGAGCATGCCGTCACGTGTTTATGTTTCCAGTACCCCTTTACATTGTATCTCTACACATTGATTTGTACCCATTGGGACTTACGGGGGAAGTACCTATTGGGTTACTTGGTTGCCTAGTAGTACCTACTGGTAGAATGGGATGTCGGCCGGGATTGTTAACTAGTAGACTTTGTTTGTTCCCTTATGACCCTGATTACTACTATTCGTGAACTTACTGTATTTGTTGTTAGCTTAGCCTATTGATGGTTTTGAACTTTCTTATTGGTCCTTCCTTGTGCTAGTCACGTTAGACCTCCAGTTATATATTGTGTCTGGTCATAAGTTGTTTATGGCTCAGGTTTTATGGGTTATACCCTGATAGTAACCCTTTTTAATTTTGCACCCACTGTAGATAATCCGTCACTACACTTACTAGCTATTATTATAGTTATCTTTTTTCTATTATACATTATATGCCACTGTCCTATTTGTTGTTGATCACTCTTTATCTTGCTGGCCGATTTTCCTTCCAATATCAAAATTATTCTAGTTGGGTCCTGGATAGCTATTTTGTAGTTTTTCCCTGTCGTGGGTTGTATTTTGTACTTTTTGTACATAAATGCTCTATATCCATGATACCACGTTTTGGGAGTTATGTTTAGTTGTGTATTTTTGTGTCTTATTTTTACTTCTCCTCTTCATCTCCTTTCCTTTTTCTTTTGGGTTCTTGGTACTGGCCTACCACTACTTGCTCTGGTCTAAGGTAGGCTTGTCTATAGGTGAGATGTAGACTCCATCAATACTCCATTTTGGGTTGTAACAGAGTAGTATCAAAGCTCTAGGTTCATGGGTGTCTCTGGCTGTAGGAGCAGAAGTCTGGTAGAGTCCCGCTGATTAGTACGTAGACGTCTGTATTCTATCTTTGGGAGGCTACAGGGCTCTTTTATAGGGTTAATTCTTGTTGACTCTTTGTGTTAGGTTTCCACTGGTTTCTTGGTTTCTCATCTTGGTTCTATTCTTGTGTAAATGGTCCGTACACGATTTGCACCCGGAGGTGATGATGCTCCCTACCTCTGCAGTGAGCTCCAGATAGGGGCCAGGGTAGAGCTAAAGCTCGTGGGAGAGGTTGGGCTAGAGTTGAGAGGAATGAGCCTACACCTGCAAATCTACCTCCACCGTAGATATCCCCACCTTTGGATTATGTACATAGGGACATGTGGCAGCGTATTATTGTTATGTTTGGTAGGTCACCCACTGATGAGGGTCATACTTCAGCCCAATGAGAGGCACGGATGCCCCATCCCCTCTAATTCAGCTGGTATTAGCTAGAGTCCCTCCTCCACAATATATTTTAGAGGTACCACTTGTTCAGCCGTTAGCCAGCCTCAGCCTACAGTTGCTATTATGACTTTCGAGGGCCAAAAAATACACAGTCATTTTATGTGTATAGGACCTCCAAGATTCTCTGGTGATTCCATATATGATCTTTATAAGTTCATTGCAAAATGTGAGGAGGAGGTCAGCAGGGCACTAGGCACAGTCAGTTTTATGCCGTACCTGATAGCGCCCAAGCAAAGACTTCTGGTACAATAGTTAGGGGTACGTTATTTGTTTGTCACCAGCCATCCTTGGTATTGTTTGACCCTTGTTCTACATACTTTTATATGTCCATGTACTTGTGCCCCATGTGGGTGTTGTATTTAAGCCTTTACCTATGCCTGTTAGTGTGGCTACTCCCATAAGTGAGCTTGTAGTAGTGGATCAGATTCACCGAGCTTATGTTGTGACCGTATGAGGGTTAGACACTCGGGTTGATCTTATGGCTCTGGACATAGTTGATTTTGATGTAATTATGGGCATAGATTGATTATCTCCCCCCCCCCCCTAAATCATGCAGTCCTGGATTATTTTTCCAAGACCGTGACCTTATTTGAGCACGGTAGACCTCTGGTGGTGTGGCAGGGTCCTATTAGTTACTCTCTGGTGCCAGTAGTATCTAGTATACAGGATAGCAGTGTTGATTCTCCTTCCCCTGAGTCTGTTCCCATTATTAGAGAGTTCCTTAATATTTTCCCTAAAGAGTTGTTTGGACTCCCACCCGAGTGTATTGTCGATTTTCCTAAAAGAGGTTGAGCCAGAAACTAGGCCTATTCTATTGCACCTTATCACATGGCTCCAACAGAGCTCCGGGAGCTTAGTGTTTAGCTTCAAGACCTAGTTGCCAGAGGCTTTATCTGCCCTAGTGTTTTACTATTAGGCGCTTCAATGTTATTTGCGAAAAAGAATTATGGGACTATGCGCATATCTACAGATTAAAGACAGCTGAATAAGGTTACCCTTAAGAATAAATATCCTTTGTTATAGATAATTGACTTTTTTGATCAGTTTCAGGGTGTTACGGTGTTCTCAAAGATTGACTTGAGAACGGGTTATCACCAGTTGTGGGTACAGGATGGGGACATCCCGAAGACTGCTTTTCAGACTCGTTATAGACACTATGAGTTCCTAGTTATGTCATTTAGACTGACTTATGACCCAACCACATTTATGGATCTGATGACCAGAGTTTCCAGATCGTACCTCGATTCCTTTGTGATAGTGTTTATTAATGATATCATGGTTTATTCTCAGAGTCGAGAGCAGCACGAGGAGCATTTTATAATTGTACTACAAACTTTGAGGACTAAGCAACTTTATTCAAATTTCTCAGAAGTGTGCTTTTTTGGCTAGATTCTGTTGTATTCTTGGGGTATGTTGTATCTCTAGCTAGTTTCAGTGTTGATCCAACAAAGGTTTCAATTGTACTTGATTGTCCTCGACCCACTACTCCCTCTGAGGTCCATAATTTTATTGGGTTAGCAGGCTATTACAGACGATACATGTAGGGTTTTTCATCAATAACAACTCCTATGAATAGATTGACCCAGAAGAATGTTCCTTTTCATTGGTCTGAGGATAGTGAGTTCAGTTTTCTTAGGATTAAAGAATTACTAACTTTGGCACCTGCATTGTCACTTCCAGTTGAGTACCATCCATATACATTTTTCTACAATGCCTCTGATATTGGTTTGGGGTGTATGTTGATGTATCAAGGTAAAGTCATTGCATATGTTTCACGCCAATTGAAGGTTCATGAGCGCAACTACCACACCTATGATTTAGAGTTAGCAGCGACAGTCACACACTCATGATATAGAGACATTACCTCTATAGAGTACACTACGAGATTTTTATTAATAATCATAGCCCACGATATATATTGAGCCAGAGGGAGCTCAATCTCATATATAGGAGATGCATCGAGTTGTTGAAGGACTATGACATTAGCATTTTGTACCATCCAAGCAGAGTGAATGTGGTTGCAGATGCCTTAAGCCAGAATACTATTAATATGGGTAGTTTTGCTTCTATCTCAACTTCAGAGAAGCCTTTAGCCTTAGAGATTCAATCATTGGCTAACTATTTGGTTCAATTAGACATGTCAAATTCAAGCAGAGTCCTTACACATGTTGACGCTAGATGCACTCTGTTTGAGCAGATCCGACAGTGACAGTACGAGAACAGATCCTTGGTTCGTATTTGAGAGTTGGTTGGCGATTACAACGATGCATCTTTAGACTCTGACAGTGTATTATGAATGGGTAACCGTATTTGAGTTACCATAGTGGATGAGTTGATTAAAGCTATTCTTTGTAAGGGCCACTGTACCAAATACTCTATACATCTAGGAAACGCGAAGATGTGCAGAGATTTGAGACAACACTATTTGTGACATAGTTTGAGATCAGATGTTAATAGGTTTGTTTCCCGATGCTTGAACTGCCACCAGGTGAAGTTCGAGCATCATAGAACCGGGGGGTGTTACAACGACTCCCTATCCATGAATGGAAGTAGGAGAGTATTACTATAGATTTTATATATGGTTTACCATGGATCGGTTGACCAAATCTATCCATTTTTACCTAATTTATCATCTCAGGGTGCCGAGAGACGTGTCATCTTGTATGTTAGGGAGATTTTTCATTTGCATGGGGTGCTAGTTTGTATCACACTAGACCGACGTACATAGTTTAATTCAAGAATATGGAGGACAGTGCAATGTGAATAGGTACAAAGGTAGCTTTGAGTACTGCTTTTCACCCACAGACAAACGGGCAGTCCAAATGGACTATTCAAGTACTCCAAGATATGTTTCAGGATTGTGTTTTTTATTTAGGGGGTAGCTGGTACCAATACTTGGCTTTGGAAGCGTTCTCTTATAACAACAGCTATATTCTAGCATCCAGATGGCACCATTTGAGGCTTTATGAGGCAAGCGATGTAGATTGTCGGTCGATTGGTACAGTATTGTTAAGATTTTCCCTTAGACTTCTGACTTGATTCGAGATGCCACAAAGAGAGTTTGGGTTATTTAAGACAGACCAAGGATAGCACAGAGTAGTTAGAAGACTTATACAGATTGTAAACTTCGACCTCTAGAGTTCAATATTGGGGACATGGTATTCTTATGGGTTTCTCCTGTGAATGGAGTTATGAGATTTGGTTCGAGGGGCAAGCTTAGCCCCAGGTTTATCGGTCCATATGAGATTACAGAGCGGATCGGTGAAGTTGCTTATAGGTTAGCCCTCCATGTAGCGTTAGTCATTGGTCAAACATTTTATGTTTCTATTCTTCATCATTATATTCCAGATCCCTCCCATGTACTTTATTCTAAGTCAGTTAAGTTGGACGACTGATTGACTTATGTTGAGCAGCTTGAGGCCATTGTTGACAAATATGTAAGACAGCTCAGGTCCAGAGATATTCCAGTTGTGAGGATTTTTTGAACTCACTATCCTGTCAAGGAGGCTACCTGGGAGACAAAGAGGCATATGCGATCCCAGTACCCTTCTTTGTTCGACCCTTCAAGTACTCCCTTCTCTCCTAACTTTCACGAATGAAAGTTCCTATAATGGGGAATGTTGTAATGACCCTCAAATTTTTTTTGTGTCTTTGCGACTCTTTTGTACTTAGAGCATTCTTTTAACTGCCCCAAGTCATTCATGACTTGCTGGGATCGATAGGTTGGGTCCCTGACATTTGTTATAGTTTAATTTCTCTATAATTATAGCTTTTTTATTACTTACTCAGTTCATATAATCTTGAATGACATTTTCATCTCTTCCGTTGAGTCCGAAATATGATTACATAAAGATTCCATATATGGATTTTCAAAATCTGACTCTGTTTTCATTCCGTGTGCCTTTTTGAAAATTTCCAAAAATCTGTCAAGGAAGGATGTGGGGAACAATTTATCAACAGGTCATCGATAAATCGAT
This sequence comes from Withania somnifera, assembly GCA_039654485.1. Taxonomy (NCBI): domain Eukaryota; kingdom Viridiplantae; phylum Streptophyta; class Magnoliopsida; order Solanales; family Solanaceae; genus Withania; species Withania somnifera. The sequence goes on from JBDJHY011064387.1 coordinate 12,727, forward strand.
CATCTGACCGATTTATCGGTCAATTGGTGAGCCTATATAAGTTTGTCTTCTATGTGCTTTTTCTCATTTTTTTCTTCAAAATTTAGAAGTTTTCTTGGGTTTTTAAATTTGAATTTTGACTCAGCTATTTATATAGTAATATGTGTCTTGTATTACTCGTCTTGACACATCGATTATGTTTTTTCTATCCTCACATAATTTTGAGCTTCGTGCGTGATTTTTTTTATATTTAGGCATGCTTATCGAGGATATTATCGGAACCCAAGTAAGTTATGGTTTACTTTCTTCAGACTGTATTATTATTGTATATGCATTATAAAACATCATCTCAGAGCTGGGAATTCTAATCGGGCCCGATATGCTTATTCTCTAGGCTTATGGCCTACTTAGTTTACTTATATGTTAAATATTTACCCCTGGGGCTATATCGTCATACCCACATGTTCAACTCTGACTAGAACGTTGTGTGGCTAGGGGAGGATTAAGAGCTTTTATGAGTATTGTTATATGATGACTCTGGACCATAGTAAGATTGGGGAGTGGACTATACTAGTGAATAGAGCTTAATAGCTATCCCCCGATTTAGGCTGGTGGTTTTAGAACTATTATGTATTTTACCTGAGATGTATGTGTGATTAGGGCATGTGCAGCACTTTAGTCCATAGATAGCTGGGTACGTCTATGCTGGATAGTTAGCTGCCTTATGAGATGACATTGTACCTAGTCGAATATTGTTTTATTGGGTTTTTAGTATCCTGATGTCCCGATGCGAGCCTGAGAGTGAGTTGTATTTGACTGAGCTAGATGGCTCCATGTTTCCCCCTATATTGATGAGTACTTGGCCCTTAACGGGCACCCTATGGGCGTTATGGCATCTTTAATGCGATTACTCGTGGCTCGGGGCCGTAGTTGGGCTAGGAGAGGATGTATCTTATGATTAGGGCTTGGTAGTCATCCTATGGATTTCCAGTTAGCAGCCCCAGACTTTTTTAGATTATTGTTGATTTTGTGTTGCGGGCATGCATTAAACATTTTAAAAGGTAACTGGATTTTTGACAAAGTAATAATTGAAAACTAATTTCATATATACTTATATCTTCCACAACTGTGCTCATGAGACATATGGACCTATTTTCTCACATCATTTGAGACTATTTTCTCATTATCACTGTGATTTTCTATACATTGCCTATACAGTGATAGTTGGGTCTTATCGAGTTGGATTTTGTTGGAGTATTTTAGAGTACACAACACACTAGAAGGGGGGGTTGAATAGTGTATCGAAATTTAGAAACTTTTTGAGGAATTTGTGGAGCTATGAAAAAGGCAATTAAGAACACTCAATATTTATAGTGGTTCGGCCAACACATGCCTACATCCACTACCTAAGTTCACCAACTTAGGCTTTTCCACTAACACAAT
>JBDJHY011064602.1:0-14146 GCA_039654485.1 Withania somnifera
GTCAATCTCTTTTTTGAGTTTTCACTTATCCGTCTAGAAACTGTGCCACCTCATTCACAATTATTTTAAGGCTCTCCCCATATTCCTCTAATAATTTCCTGCAAGAATCCATAATATCAAAGGCACAAGGATTATTATAATCATCATGATAAGACCTTGGGAAGAATAAAAATACTTGGGACAATCATTCCATTGACCACCACACCATTTGCAAAAAATCCAATCATAGGATTTAGAAGGGTCACACAACCTGTTCCGTATCATTGAAAGATTTGAACAATTTTCCATAAGTGATATCCTCCATAAATAAAGTAAGGACCAACATAATATGCGTGACCAATATTCAACTCATCCTTATTACGATATGCCATGTCAAGAAGTGCAGTAAAACATATAAAAAATAAACTATGCAAAAATAATATATATATATATATACAAAAACTTAAATACATAAAAGGAAAAATTTTAACCTAGAAAAACAGTCAATTTCCAAGTCCCCAGCGACGACGCCAAGAACTTGTTGTGTTCAAATACACATCCAAGTGCAAGCGGTCGCACAAGAATATAGTGGCTCTAGCGAGCTGGATGTCAAACCCAGAGGGACTCGTCGATTAACCATTTACTAAATTAAACTAATCCTAAATATTTGTTTAAGCGGTAAAAATAGAGAATATATTTGTAAATTTAATTAAACTAAGAACAATAAAATAAAAAACTAACTAATGAACAATTAACCTAGAGAAAAGCAATACCTACACAGTCAATGAATGATTCGAATTAAATTATTGATTTACTAGCAATCATATTTAACTAATTTAATTGATTTACTTAATTTATCTACTTGTTGATTATGGGATTTATCTTATGAATTAGGGACTTTTATCCTCTAATCGTCTATCAAAACTAACCTCATAACTACATAATTGAGCAGGGATGTGACAACTTAGTCTGTATTATAGTTATCATCCCATAGTGAACCAAATGAAGCAAACTAGGTAGATATTCTAATAGTAATCAAGCACTAAAATACTATGCCCAGATTACAAGTAGATTATGGGACTAGTATGCCCAGATTACAAGTGATCAAGCACTAAAATACTATGCACTAAAGCACTAACTTATGGGATCAAGCACTAAAACACTAATTATGGGACTTAAGTTATCATCCCTTTATCAAGATTACAAGTATATTCTAATGGTGATCAAGCACTAAAATACTATGCCCAGAAACATAAGAAAAATTAATATGGTATTTCTTGAAAATAAATTTAAATATAAATTAAACAAATGTCTTGCTAACATATTCCATAACCCAAGAAAGAGAAGTTTTAGTTCCACATAGACATGAAATAATCACAACAAATCATTCAAAAAGCTCGTAAAAATATATAAATAAAGGAGAAGAAAAGAATACACAATTGTTCTCCGGCCTCCATGGCAACTTCAAGCTCTCTCTAGATTAAAAGTCTTCTCTACTAAAATATTCTATCTAATGTTCCCCCAAATTATTGTGCAGAATATAATATTTATTGATGTAGTAACTAATTTCAAAGTACCGACGAAACAAATTATGGCCGCCCAAATTTCCTCATAGCGTGAGGCTATGAAATTTAGTTTGTAATAACCCTCAAGTTTATTTTTCCATTTTCATCCTATTTTATCATTTCCCCCTCTATCATATTTTCCTTGTGATAATCTAAGTTTGGTTTCATGATTGGTTTGGGAAACAAAAAGCATTTTGGGAAAGTTTTTGAGAAATTATAATTTTTGAGCTTTAGAGGGTGAAATATTGGACTTTGTTCGTCATTCGAAGTTTAGAACACCGGATCGGAAATCCTTCAATGTCATCAACTCAGTAATATCAATTTTGGTGTGAAAGACCTTTGTTTTGACGTTTATCCCTTTCTTGATGAGTTTAGGTGGTTTGACGGTATAATTTGAAAGTTTATTTTTTAAGTTTTACTAGGGTCAACATTCGGAGTTAGAGTGCTCCAATTCAAAATTTATCAATTTCATTACTTTCAGAACGTAATTTTTGGGTTAGTAGAACTATTGGATTGGGTCCCATGGAATTTAGATAACATTTGAAAATGTTTTTCAGTTTTGAAAGTTGAAAAAATAAGAGAGTTGACCAAAGTCAACATTTGGTGATTGCAAGCTCGAAACAAATTCCAAAAGTTTTGTTAATTTTGGAATATGGTGTTTGGTCTAGTTGAATGTTTGGTTCAGTTCCCGAGTCTTTTGGATGAGTTTTGAGTCCTTATTTGGAAATTTGGAGATTCTTGTATTAAGAATTTACTTCTGTCAATATTTGATTAATATGACCTCATTTAGGTGTTTTGATGATTCCAGCAGTTCTGAAATGTGTTTGACAAGTGTTTTACATTATTCACTTATGTTTGGAGGTCCCAGATGAGTTTTGGGTACTTGTTCGAAGCTTAAAGTTTTTGACTATGGAGTTTTAATAGTATCACTTGAAAGAAATGAACTCATTTTAATGTGTAGACGATATTAATAGACCTGTATAAAAATTTGAGAACTAACGTGACAAAGAATCAGGTCATTTTGTTATCAAATAAGGAAGTTATGACTTTTTTAGCAAAAATTAAGTGACTGGTACAGAAATGTATTTAAATCCCATACTGTGTTTATTTGGTGTTTTGAGAATATTGGGAGTTATGGACTCATAATTGAGTGATTCTTGTGACATTCTTCTCGTTTTAATAAGGGGTTTAGTATACGATACTCATTTTGACATTCTTCCATGATTTTTTTAGCTGTAAATTTTCTTCAGCCATAAAATTATTGGAGAAAATTAGGGTTTTATCGATTCTGACTCAGTTTTGGATGAAATTTTATATTAAGTATCCTTATGCTATGGGTAAGTCTATTGTAACATAAATTCATTGATTTATCAACTATTTTTATCATTTTAAAATGTGTATATATCTTGAAAATTTGAGGTTTGTTCGATTAAGTTAATATTTGATAAATTGATGTTTTCAAGGTCGATTTTAACTCCATTTCTTTTGAGATTTCATATTTAGAGTCCCTAAGTTATGCATAACATGATTTTAAAATAAAATTCCAGACTTGCCCTAGGGGCTCGGGTTTGACTTTTTGAGTTGTCGTTTTAAAATATGGTAATATGGGTGTTGGTAGTTTCGTTGTCTTATGTTGAATTCATATTTTAATAAATTGAGAGTGTTTAGAGGTACTTTGGAAGAGAAAAACTTTGACTTGAGTGTTTTGTCCTCCTTAAATAAAAGTTTTGGTTATTTTTCTTTTATAAATTATTAACGATTGCTTGCTAATTGTTTATGATTTGAGGGTGAAATGGGTATGTCAGGGTTTATATTATCAAGCATGTTGGGCATAAAATGAAAAAGGTGAAATACTGTGTATACTTGCTGAAATTATTGAAATGTATACTCTTGATTTGTATTATGAATTTCCTTGAATTGACTCATGTGAGATGATATCTTGATAAAGAATTAGGACTGAATGTATACTTGTTGTTGAAATTTACCCTTGATGAATTATTGATGGACTTCTAATCAAATTATGATATCCGAGAGGCTAAATTGAGATAGAAAAGATAGTTCTCAATACTACTTTGCATTGAGAGGTGTCACTTTGTAATATTTGAATATGAAACTTAGATTATGTCTTGAAGAGACTATTGTACGCTGCATAAAATGTGCTTGTAATATTGTAACTTATTGATATTGACTGTTGGTTTGCCAATGTGCCTTGATCGGTGTTATTGTAAAGGCATAGCTTAGGCTTTGACCGGGTGCCTATATTTAAGGAAAGACACAACCAAGGCTCTGATCGGTTGTCAATATGGTTGAAAGGTATAGCCGAGGCTATGGACAGCTACCTAATTTAGGAATTGATATTGGATATTTTTTATTATTTAGAAAATACCATCTCTTTTGATTTATAATTGGGCTTGAGACCCTTTTTGATGATTTTGTTTGTTGTTGTACTTGGATTTCGTGATACTTTATTTGTATTATATGATTTGGAGTTGATGTAGTTACTTATACTTGTTGATAATTGTATAAGCTATTGATGGGCTACTGGAATATCTGTTCTAGTATGTAGTATCCAAAGGATATAGTTAGACCAACCAAGGACTCTGCTAAGTATCGTTGTTTTGTAATCACTCCTTGATTTTCTACATTTTTGTGCAGGTGTTGAGCTCCAGACATAGTTTTTATCTGCCTCCCATCAGTACAGGAGCAGTTCGAGGACTTAAAGGTACTGGTTGAATTTCTATCAGTTGCAGAAGACTTCTCATTATCTTTTTTTTCTTGTGTCTTTACTTGATAAAGACTCAGTTTTAGACATTTGGTTTCCCTTGAAATCTTTCTATAATGGATTGTAAGACAGTGTACCTAGTTTTGGGTATTGTAAAGACTTCCATATTAAATACTTTACTGGTGTATTTATTTTTTGCGTTTTAATTGGGTTTCCTTGAGTTTTATTCGTGACTTAGGTTGACCTACCCTATTAGAAAGGTAGATGCCATCACACCTAAATTTTGGGTCGTGAAAAATTTGTATCAAAGCATTAGGTTTTTAGGTCCCACTGTATACAGTTCAAGTTTAGTAGAGTCTCACATATCGATGTGGAGATGTCTGTTACATATCCCCGATAGGCTGTGTAACTTTAGGAAAAAATCTTTATTTCTTGATGTCTTATCACGTGCCCTTGGTCCGAGCTAAGTCGAATCACTTAATTCCATTCTCTCACTCATAAAGGGGATTACTTCTTGGCCTTGTGCATTTTACTAGAGGTGTCACCATATGGTTTTTGTGTAGCACCTAGTACTAAAGAGGAAGTGATAGACTAATGGGAAGGATGTGTAGCCAGAGTTAGGCTATTGGGGGATTTGAAAAGAAAAGTAGTGGATGAGTTAAATAAAGAGACGATAAGATTATATATAAGATATGTGAAAGTGTTCAAATGGTTTTGTGGGTCTAAGTTGAGAATTTAAATTCCTAACAGCTTTTAATGATTAATAAAAATGAGAAATGTGAAGGAAGAAGATATCATATATAGATTATTGGTTCAAAGTTGAAGATTTAGGTAGGTTTCATCCATTGAGCTCAAAAAGTGACATTGCAAGGTTAGATGGTTCATCACAACTATTACAATGTGTTATAAAGGCATTTGGTGTTGTATAAATGGTCTATGCTTATGGAATGAAAAATGGTGATGTGGTCGAGAGTTTCCTCTAAGATTTAGCATGAGTATATGATTAGATGAGTAGTGGTTGAAGCATGGAATTTGATGATTTTGATATCGATTTCTGATTTAGTAGCTGCATCTCAATAACAAAGTATTATTAGCTTTAGAATTGGGTGCCATCGGCCTTAGGTGAGGCCAATTGCTAGCATACAGAGAGTAGGTTTCGAAAAGACATAGGATTTTCTTTGGAAAGAGAGATAAGTTATAATTCCCGTTACAAAGAGAGGCAATATTTTTTATAAGGTTTCGTTACTAATAATGGCTTTTAGAAGTATGAGTAAAAGATCACTGAAGTTATGATTTTTGTTAGCATTGTATTTTAATTTCAGTTGGCGGTATATAGTAACTGTGTTCGGTTTAATGAATTAAGTATGTTTGGAATTTTGTTTGTGATGAAATCAAATATTATGTATAAAGAGAATTCAAATATATGGAGATTAGATGATTATAAGGGATTGGTTTTGGAAGCTATAGATGTGATACTTTGAGTAAGCATAGATGTGGTACTTTGAGTAAGCCAAAAGAGGATCTTAGTGGTTAAGGTGAAAGATAGCATGATGGTGTATCATTTTCTTGAGAGTGCTTGTACAAGGCCTACTATAGAGGTCCTAGTGAGGATGTATGCAGGCTTTTGGATGGTTTCCACGATAGGTACATGCATCGGGATTGGTATGCACTAATGGGTTGGACTTTACTACTTTTTAGTTGTTTGATCACTCGGCTATAAGGGCTATTTTATTAGTTGATTTCATCTAGTGGGTCTCAACTTGTTAGGGTTGCTTCGTGTGTGGGAGGTTGGTCATTATACTAGATCTTCCCCATTATTTAGTTGATTAAGATAGTGTCAGATATCTATTTTCACCATCAAAGGTAGAGGTACTCATTGCGGGTGTTACCAAAATGATTTTTGACCTGATCTAAATTTATTTTGACATTCTTAGATCATGGATCAATTTCTTTGATGGATTTTATCTGTGATCTTTCTTGGGATTATACATACTTTGTGGGTTTTCTCCATTGTTTACATTGTTTTACATATCCAAAGTTGATTCATAGTGGTGGATCAATCACATAGATACTCTAGGATGCCTTGGTAAGACGTGATGAACGAATAAGTTTATTTTTCATAAGGTATGATTGAGTTTCGCATTAGCTTTGAGCATCACCGGATTTTTTCCATGTTTGGTGGGTTTTACATTATCATGGTATAGTGAAACATAAGTGGTGTTGGTCGTTCCTCTTAGTTTTGGGTATTGCATTGGTGTGCCATTGACTTATTTTATTATTGGTTTACCATAGTTCTACTTTCTCTATCTGTTGCTACGATCCACATTAGGTTTTGATTCGATATACTGTCTTCATTGGTTTGCAGTGGTATAGCTACTTGATGGGTAGTTTTTTAGTCATGGATCGGGTGAACCAATCCTTTACTCAGACTGTGTTAATTCTTCCAGATATGGTAGATTTGTTGTTGTAGTGGGATATGAAGTAACTTTTTGGTATTTTCGTGAAGGTGAGTTATATGGGCATGAATCAATATTGATGGTTAAGTAAGATCACTACTTGAGTGGGATTTCCGGTGTCATGCTTTGATTAATGAATAGACCAGCTTCATGATATTTCAGTACTTCACAAAGTGGTTTAGTTACTTCCATTATTTTTTGGTGTTTGAGACTAAGGGTATCTCTAATACAACTCTCAATGTTCATCTTATTATGGATAGTTGTTTGGTCTCGTGGTTCTGTCTTGACCTCATTTAGAGTTTGAAATAGAAGAGTTTCAAAGTGTTCATGAGTTACATTTTTATTCCCTTTGTTAGTAGGTGTTCAATTATCATTTATAGTATATAATATTGTGGAGTTGTTGTTCTGTGGTTAAATAGAATGTTTAATTATCAATGGGATTTAGTAGAGGGTTCTTCCTTCATTTCTTCCTCACCAACTGTATCATCTCGTTAACGAGTGGTATTTTAGTATTTTATGGTAACTTTCAGAAGCTTAAAGATCCTAATTCATTCAGTTCTCTATTTGAACCCCATCTAGGAAAGATGCGGTCCTATTGGTTTAGTATAGTAATCATTGAGAGCCTTGGTTTTGTATGGCGGATGAGAAATTGATTGAGTCAGATTGATACCTTGGATAATTTAGGAGGACGGGAGGTGGTTTGAAAAATTGAGAATAAAAAAATATGTGTTTGGATATTTATGGACAGTTTTGTCATGTCATCAATAGGGTAAATTTTCGTCGAAGAAATAGGTGTTCGGTATGTTTATAGGAAAATTGTTTCAATGTAAAGGTAATGATAGGTATCTTGGAATCTTGAGTTCTAAAGCATGAATAGTTGACTGATTTGGGTAAAGGAATGAATGTTAGCAATGAGTCTTGCAGTTTCGACAGGTCACCTCACAGGACTTGATGATTTGATAGTTAAGCAACTAGTTGTACATGAGTCAGAATGCTTATATGTCTATATTGAGGTATAGTGTCATCAATGTGTCTGAATTGGTAAGTTACCCACCATGTGGGGAAAACTTGATATTTTGATTCATGTAGTATTTCATCTGAGTTTCATGATTACTTGAGGTATTGTTTTAACTGGATCCAATATTGTCAGTTATGGTCTATGTTGTATAGTGGATTATTAGTAAGTATGTCATGTCATCGTCTTATATAAAGCTAGTGGGTATGCATCTCATTATGAAAGTCAAAAAGTGTCAAAATAGTTTTGGTTATTGACGACTAGACTAGTTGGGTTCCTCTTCGATGAGTGTGGGTTGATCCCCAAACCGGGTTGGTGCAGTTAATCAACATAAAATGATCATTCCAATGGATGACACCATTATGAGCGAATAAATTGTGATATGATAACCATATGGGCGAGTGATGGTTAATCCTCTTCATATTCAGTTTTTGGTGATATTGATCTAGTAATTCAGGTTGAGGTAAGAAAATGAGTGTATTTGATGATTGTCCGATGGTTTAGAGATTTCTAGTTCGGTTTTAGTCTATGGAGTGAACTTGATTGTCTTGGTCATACTGTAGATATGAGAATACACTAGTTCTATTATAGTTGTTGTTGCCATTGGCTATCCTTGACATGTAGATTCTCAATTTTGACTCGAAAATTCAAACTTGTGGTATATTGTGGTAGTGTCATTTTGAGAATTTAGTTGAGAAATGGAAATGGGTTTTGTAAGTTATGCTTCAGGCTCTAGATTGTTCCAATAATTCTGTTCTTCTCTTAGGTTCGACAACAAACATGGTTTTTAGTAGTGGATGATGAATTCACCCTCAAGGTTATTTTTTTATTTTCAAAATATTTTACCATGTTGTCCTCTCTCGTAGTTTCTTATGATAAACTAAGTTTCATTTCATGGTTGGTTTAGGAAATGAAAAGGATTTTGGGCAAGTTTTGAGAAATTTTAGTTTTTAAGCTTTAACAGGTGAAATATTAGACTCTAGTGGTCATTTTGAGTTTGGGACCTCAGATCAGAAATCCACTAGTGCCATCAGCTCTAGAATATTAATTTTGGTAAAAAACGACCTTAGGTTTAGCCCTTTTGTGATAAGTTTAGGTGGTTTAATGGGATAATTTGAAAGTTTAAGTTGTAAGTTTGACTTGGGTCAACATTCGAAGTTAGAGTGCTCTGATTCAAAATTCATCGATTCCATTAGTTCCGAAATGTGATTTTTGGGTTAATAGAACTATTGGATTGGGTCCCATGGCATTTAGACAAGTTTTGGAAAAGTTTTTGTGTTTCAAAAGTTGAAAGCATGATAGAGTTGATGAAGGTTTAAATTTGGTGATAGCAAGCTTGAAATGGAATTTTGACAGTTTTGTTAGGTCAAAAATATGGTATTTGGTATATTTGAAGGTTTGGTACTTTTGGATGAATTTTGAGTCCTTATTTGGAAATTTGGAGATTCTTATGTTAAAGTTGACTTCGGTCAATATTTGATTAAGATGACCTCGTTTGGGGTGTTTTGATGACTCCCACAGTTTCAAAATATGTTTTACAAGTGGTTTATACTATTTATTTTTGTTTGGGAGGTCCCGGATGAGTTTTGGGTACTCTTTCAGAGGTTAGAATATTTGGCTATGAATTTTTAATAGTATCAATTGATTGAAATGAACTCATTTTGATGTGTAGATGGTACCAGTAGACCCATATTAAAATTTCAAAACTAACGCAAAAAGACTCGGGTCATTTCACTATCTTATGAGTAAGTTTTTGCCTTAGTAGATGATGCAAAAATTTCTAGAGTATATATCTGTGTATTTAAATTCAAGCTAGGATTATTGGTATTTTAAGCATAGTGGGAGTTCTATAGCTTAGAATTGTGAATCTTGCAGTATTCTTCTCAATTTAATAAGTGCGTTAGTAACCAATACTCCCTATGACATTCATCCATGATTTCTTCAGCTGTAAATTTTCTTCATCAATAAAATTATTTGAGAAAATTAGGGTTTTATCGATTCAGACTCATTTTTTGATGAAATTTATATTTAGGATCCTTATGCCACGGGTAAGCTCATTGTAAAATAAATTAATTGACTTCTCGACTATTTTATCATTTTAAACCACGTATAGGCTTAAAATTTTGAGGTTTGCCCCATAAAGTTAATAGTTGATAGATTGATAATTTCAAGGTCGATTTTAACTCTGTTCTTTTTTAAATTTCATATTTATAATCCCAAGTTATAGATAACGTGATTTTGAAGTGAAATTTCATATTTTCCCTTAGGGCTCGAATTTGACATTTTTTTAGTTGACTTTTTGGATTTGGTTTTAAATTATGACAATATGGGTGTTGATAGTTTTATTTTCTTATGTAAAATTTTTATTTGAATATATTGAGAGCATCCAGAGGTAATTTTGAAAATCAAGACTTTGACTTGAGTGTTTTGTCCTCTTTAAAGGCAAGTTGAGGTTATTTGTGTTTCTATAAAGTGTTAACGATTGCTTGCTAATTATTAATGATTTATGGAAGAAATGGGTACTTCGGGGTTTATATTATCAAAAATGTTGGGTATAAAATAAAAAAGTTGAAATAATGTGAATACTTGATGAGCATTTTGAAATTTATACTCTTGATTTGTATTATGAATTGTCTTGAATTGACCCATGTAAGTGGAGACGATATCTTCATAAAGAATTGGGGCTTAATGTATACTTGTCATTGAAATTTACCCTTGATGAATTGTTGATATAGTTATAATCAAATTGTGATGCCCGATAGGCTAAATTGAGATAGAAAAGATAATTCTTGATAATACTTTACATTGAGAGGCCTCACTTTGTAATATTTGAATGTGAAACTTAGATTATGTCTTGAAGATACTATTAGACACTATCTAAAACGTGCTTGAAATACTATAACTTGTTGATATTGACTGTTGTTTAGCCATTGTGCCTGATTGATATTATTGTAAAGGCATATCCGAGGCTCTGACCAGGTGTCTATATTGCGAAAAAGTCATACCGAGACTCTGATTGGGTGCTTATGTTATTAGAAAGATACAATCGAGCTTCGACCGGGTGTCTATATGGTTAAAACGTATAGCCGAGGTTCTTACCGGTTATATAAATTAAAAAATTGATATTGGGCATGATTTGGAAATACCATCTGTACTGATTTATATTTGAGCTTGAGTCCTTTGTTGATGATTTATGTTGCTGTTTAACTTGAATTTTGTGATACTTTATTTTTATTATTTGATTTTGAGAGTTGGTGTAGTTATTTATACTTGTTAGTAATTGTATAAACTGCTGCTGGGCTTCTGGATATATCTGTTGCATGTTGTAGTATTCGAAGGATCGGTTGTGAGTTAGAGTGTAATGGAACTTTGGGACATTTTTGTATTTCTACAATTTTCATCTGTTTATAAAGTCCTTGTAGCTACCCTAGGTAATTTATGGCTTGTTGGGAGCGTTAGTGTGGTTCCCTAGTAGGTTTATGAATCGTTTCCCTTTTATTATATCTTATTTAGGCATTTCTTATCTTATAAGACATCATATTAGCATTTTGTCAGTTCCGTTGAGTCTGAAATATCGATTACGTTAAAATTTCATATATGGTTTTTCGATATCGGACTTCGTTTCCATCTCATGCGATTTTAGTTTATTTTTAAAAAGCTATCAGGAAACTCCGTGGTAGCCAACAAATCGGTTAAATAATCAATAAATCAGTGGCCGATAAATCATCCATTTGACCGATAAATCAAGCAGGGCTGATATATTTTCCACTTTGGCCAATAAATTAGCTAGTCGGTGGGAGGCCTATATAAATGTTTTTCATAATTTTTTCCCAAATGTCGATCCAAATATTGATATTTAGAGCATAATTAAACACCATTTACGAGTTATATTGAGATTCTAATCCGTAAAAACTTGATTTTGTGGTTCTACGCTCATTTCTTTCGGGTAATTTCTTGGTATCTCTTTTGTTATAAAGTTTTGCATATTATATAACCTTTTTGAGATTATTTTTTCATTTTCTACCATTGGTTTGAGCCTGATTTTTTACCATATGTTCCATGAGCTACGCTCTGTGTGTGGGTATAGATATTCTATTTTTCAACCTACAAGGGTTCACAGAACTCTTTCTAGTTTGGATTTTGACCATGCTATTCCTATAGCAGTATATGTCTTTTTTTACTCCTCTTTACTCATGAATTGTATTTTTTTAGTATTGTGCAGTGCCGATCTTATTTGTGACTCTCAGCTTCTTCAACACAATTCTGAAGGTCCTTCTTCGATGCCAGTAAGCTATAGTCTACTCTCTTTAGACTGGATGCTAGCGTTGTGTATATCCTAGTTGGATTTTTACAATGTTTTGCACATAGGTTTGAGTCCTATTGACATAATGGAATTTTTCATTTGGGTTCGAGTCCCTCCACTGTCCCTACCAACCTGGGTGTCCATGCTAGGCATGTTGCATATCCTGGGGGAGGGGTATAAAAAAGGGTAGAGATATACGGTTCAAGTCCTTTGTGGGTACCTCTTGCTTGAAAGTATCCCATACGGAGAGAATGACGATACTCATTTACTTCCCCCTATTTCATCCCTCGTGGCTGTTTGACTTAAGTATTATAGGGGGAGTCTTGTTGGGTTATTTATATGATGATATTTGCTTCTAGCTAGGCATGTATGCTATTTTCCTAAGGTTCCTGGACACTCTCTTGCTTACCTGTGAATAGCTTACTCTGTTACTTGTTCTGTACTTTGATATGGTCCCACATCATGGTAGTTATGTTGGATCTCCAGGTACATGTCACGCTAGCCTTGGACTTGTATGTGACTCAAATTCACTTGTGTGCTATTAACTTACTTGTTTTTTTATCGCACTTTAATTTATTTATACTTGCTTTTGCCCGGTTAGCCTATGATGCCTAATGGGCACCCATTGTTTTTGGTACTCATACTCACTTCTGAATCCTTTTCGTGATGCATCTCTATGTATAAGTTAGCAGTGAGGACGTGATCGTTTAAGGTAGGCAGGAGGTCTTTTCGTAGATACGGTGAGCACTTGGAGTTCAGGCTGACCGGTTCTCTTTCTGATGCTGAGCTGTCTTAGTTTGGTTCTGTATAGCAGTCTTGTAGTTTTTCTCCATGTCCAGATGTATCTTTTTTTTATCTGTATATATGTATAAATGTTCTACAACAATGAAACAAGGTACTGGGGTCTCTCTTTCTGATGTTTAGTTCTGTTGTTCTATTTGCTTATGTTTTCTACCCCATGTTCTCTTCATCCCCTTTATTTTTCTTATATCTTGTTGGTACTGGATACTAGACCATCACAGGCCAATCTGGCCAGGGTTTAGGCTTGTGTACAGGTAGGGTGTAGATGCCATCACAACTCGATTTTCGGGTTATGACAGAGTGGTATAATATATCTAGGTTAAACGATTTCCTTGGCTCTAGGAGAAAGTGTCTATTAGAGTCATGCAGATCGGTTCGTAGACGTTTGTATCCAATCTTCGGGAGGCTACAGGGCTTCCTTCTTTTTGTTCTTCTCATGTGGAATTCTCTATTTGTTTTCGGATACTTATCTTGGCTCCATCATTGTAGATGGTTCGTATGCATGCTACCACTTGTGGTGACGATATTCCCCCGCCTATGCAAAGAACTCTAGTCTAGGGCGAGGGTAAAGTCAGAGTTTGAGGACGAGATCGGTTTAGAGTTGTATGAAATGACCATGCACTTATAGATCTACTTCCACCACATATGCATCACCTTCTGATGCGATACTTAGGGAGATGTAGCAGTGTATGGGTACTATATTTGGTTAGGTGTCCACTAATTGGGCTCAAATTTTTGCTCGAGGAGTGGCATAGAGTGTCCAACTCTTCCTGTTGAGTCAACACCAGTAGCAGCGACAGTTCCTCCTCTATAGCCTAAATCAAGTTCAGATGCATCCCATATCCACTGTTATAACTTTCAAGGACCGGATGATGCACGGTCACTTTATTCTTATGGGGCCTCCGAGAGTTTTGGTGACTCAATGCAGGACCCTAATGAATTCATAGTGGAGTAAGGGGAGAGGTTACATACTTTGGTCTTGAGGGATATACATGGAATGGACTTTATTGGATATCAGTTTGAGGGGCCAGCTAAGGCTTAGTGGAGAGTGTACCGAGAGAGCAGACCAACAAGGTCACCGACTATGACATGGAGACTGTGTGTTGATGCCTTTATTGATAAGTATGTTCCCCAAAGTGTTTGAGTGGAGAATGGGGCTCAGTTTCTTGGGTTGCAGCAAGGGTCAATGACAGTTACTAATTACGAGGCCCACTTTACTCAACTTTCGAGATATGGGACAACAATTTTGCTGACCAAGGATGAGCGAGTTTTTCTCTTTGCAGACGGAATGAGATGTGAGTTTTA